>JAIFZK010000019.1:3107500-3182500 GCA_027481765.1 Tenualosa thibaudeaui | reverse complement strand
TGGTGACTTTCCAAAGGATTTTACTCCAGTTTACTCAAGTGCATATTTAGAGTTGCTTCACTCTGGAGAAAAATACTTTGCAATCTCAAGAAACAAAATGAGTAAATGAAAATTCATGTATACAACATTAATTCCTTTAACATAAAATGTCAAGAATAAATGGAAAATCAGCAATCGACAGGGCACAAGAGTCAGTCTACATTTTAGCAGAAAATGTTGAATAGTCGATAAAAGATTTCAGAATAAATTAATGTGTGAATTTCCCCAAGGACTATTTTAATCAGAATGCGACCTCCTTTTTCCATCTCTGTTAAATGAATCATGTGAATTATAGTCATATTACAAATGGCAAGTCTTTGCAGGCTATTAGTTTGTTTCTTTAGGGGTCTAATAGAAGACATGCTTCATTTGGGCGCCCGTAGTATCCCGGAGCAATGCAGAATGAATTGCATTATTTCGAACAGCTGCCATTTCCAGACGATGTTATCAGAAGTGTGCTAACATAATGTGACGAGGTGAAGTTATTATTCCCCACCAGAGGCTTTGCACTCACTGTAATGACATTCATCCTTAGCTGTGCATTTTTTTCTGTCCCGTCTCTCATTCTCAGACGTTTTTTTTTTTATTTTGATGGTGATTTTTCCTGCCCTTAATTATGAAATACATTATGCCACTAAAAGCGGATGTTGAGGTATTGGAGAAGGATTAGCTTTTTTTTTTTTAAACAAAAAAAAAAGGGGGGGTGGGGTGGGGGTGTGGTAGGCTTACCTTGTCTTTGCCTCTCATTTTAATGCAGGTGCCGGCATGCACGGACTGAGATGCCTTTAAGCTAAAGCTCTCTTGAAGTATGGGGACTTGAGAGCTCTGAAGTTTTAGTGGGAGTGTATGTGCTTCAATGCAATGGGAGAGACTTACAAATAACTGCAAATTACTTTGGAGAGTATTGACATATTATAAAGACAATCCTCTAGCTAATTACTTAAGTCATAATCAATGATTGTACGATATCTTGAACACTTTAATTGTGTGAGGTATGTGGTGTGTGTGTGGTGTGTGTGTGTGTGTGTGTGTGTGTGTGGTGTGTGGTGTGTGTGTGGTGTGCTGTTTTGTTGTTGTTTTTGTTGTTTTGAGAAAAGCAGCCACTTGATGACTTAAATCAAATAATAATGTCATGCACATTCTTGAGAGCTGAATACCTGCGTACACTGATTAAGCCTCCCCTGTGTGGCATTCAAGTAATGAAACAAGAGTGGTGAAAAATGTCTGCCATTAACCTTTCCATATCATCACTAAAATGCCCTTATTTTAATACCTCTTCAAAAAAAGCCCTTCACAGAATGGATTTCATTTCCATATCAAATCTGAGAGAGAACAAACTAGTTGGCCTATTTGAGAGGCCTGAGGCCTTGTTGGCAACTGTGTGCTCTATGGTTTCTTCTCCAACCAAATGGAGGCCTGCCCTGTAGTCTCTCTCCTCTGTTCTGATCCTTCACAGACCCACAGACTGTGCTGAACTTGTCACAGCTCAAGATGGCTGTGTGTCTGTTTGTGTTTGTTTAGGAGTTTGACAGTAAGTGCAAGGAGGTTGAGAACAGAGACCAGCTGTCCAGCACAGTGGTGGGTGGTGTGTAGGAGTGTGTGTTTGTGTGTGTGTGTGTACGTGTGTTTTTGTGTTCCTGTGTACACTCACACCGTTAGGTGATGGAAGGTTTTCAGAACTCTAATGTTTATTATTTTTCGAAGACAGAGGGCTTCTTTTGGCAGAGTGATGTGCTTTGAGAAGGCGCTCGCTCACGGGGGTCCAAGAGGAGGTGTTTATTGTTGCTTCAGAGGTGTGGTGCAGAGATAAAACCAGTACTTCTTTATCTTGTCTCCTTGCCAAGGAGTGTGCCATATCTTTGATGAAGCCCCCTTAATTCCTCACAAGGACACATATGCTGCCTGCCATACAGCTGAAGCAAGTTTATTTTTATCCACTGGAATGCAAATGCAGGAACGACATGCAATTTATACTTTTATCACTTGTAAGATCAATATTGTTTCTCCACTGATAACTTTGAAACACAATGCATGAAGATAACATGACTCTCACTGTGAAACAGAGATTAGCATGCTTCCAACCCAATATTGAAATCATGTTTAAATATGGCTTGCTTTAGTTTGGGTGCAAATTGGCACAGCAGCTGAGATCCCCACCACCAGCACCACCAGCACCACCCCCTCCCTCCTACCCCACATGGCCTTAACCTTGAAGGATTCAATAAATAAAGAAGGCTATATTTTTCAAAGAAAAAATACTGAAAAAAGACTGAAATACCTCTCCACACTCCCTGTGTGTATGTGTGTATATTTGTGTGTGCGTGTGTGTGTGTGTGTGTGTGTGTGCGTGTGTGTGTGTGTGTGTGCACGCGCATATGTGCATGCATACATGCCTACACCAATCCATTTATTTACAGTGTATGCCATTAGAAATAGTGCAGTAATATATGCAGAGTAAGATTGTACACATGTAGTGGTTAGTATAGTGTGTGTGTGTGAGAGAGAGAGAGATAGAGAGAGAGTGTGTTGTTGTTGACACACTAACACACGCACAAATGTGCACACACACACACACACACACACACACACACACACACACACACACCATCTTAGCCAATAGCCTGTATTTCTGCCTGTGTTTTTTTTTCTTTATATTTCCATGTCCTTTGTATGAAAACACAGTCTGGAAAAATCAACAGATGAAGCCATTTACTTTATTTGCCTAACTAAGTCCCTTCCTGATATTCTCTGCTTTGACACATTGTTTCTTTGGGCCACTTCAAAGGTGTGCATAGCATTGTGTCTAGTCTATAAAAGGAGAATTGTTCCATTTAATTATCAAAATTGCTTTTTACTATGGAACCAAACGTCAGTAGATGTGATTCACTGGTCTGACCTACAAAAACACATGTTCATTTTGCGTTGACAGGTTGAACTGCAGGCCATTGGGAACTGGCTCTCTGTGGTCTTTGTCTGTTCATTTCCAGGCATATTCAAGTACAGGTAATTGCATTTGAAATGAGTTGTGGGCATTTAAAAATGAGTTCCTAAAAATGACCTGGCTGCTGAAACTCTCAGGTCTATTTTAACACAGACTAAAAGGCATCTAAAAAAACAAACAAAAAAAAACAAACAAACAAATGTTTTATGTTATTATGCATTATGCTTTTGCTTTACTGTTCAAAATAGCTATGAAAAATGTTTTGCATATTCTCCAGGTAACATCAGAAATGGCGATGACGTTTTGTACAGGTACACTATGATTTTGTTCTCCAGTGGACTCTCTTGGGCTGTTCTCAGAGTCAGAGTCATGGCTCCAGACACTGCTTTGGGCAGAAGGTGTAATGGGAATGGTTATTTGTCAGAAGGAATAGCAGAGACAACATTTCTTTGAACAATGGACCACACCAGCTGTTCCCTCCAAAGGCCAAAAAGCTCAAAGCAACGCCAGGAAAAATGAGGATAAATGTGACAATGCAAATGTGACACACACACAAACACACACACACACACACACACACACACACACACACACACACAGTAATGTCCACACAAATGGGTATTGTATGCCTGACACAACTCACTGCCGTGGCTGTATGGTCTCATGTAATATTTGTATATACACTCTGGTGTGTGCTAATGGCTTAGACCATTGTCTGAGTCAACTATACGGGCAATCCCTCTCTCTCTCTTTTTCTCTCTCTATCATTCCCCCTTGCAGAGAAGTGTCAGCTTGAGGCCTGGAGAGATAGGCTGCCCCTACTGCACACTTAATCTTAATGAAAAACTAGTCTGTCGTCTGTCTCCTGACGGGCTGCTTTGGCTGCGATCCACTGTTACTCTGTCCTCCATGTTTTCCCCTTCAGACAACGAGATCTGAAAAAGAATGGCTTTATGGCTTTTAGGTGTTTCAATGATATCATATGGTACTAGTTCCTTTGATAAGGGGTTAAATAGTCTCAGTATATCCAGCGGACCTGGTGAACTAGTAGATTTTGAATAGACAGTACAGGGACTAGGGATGCAGCTACATGAAGAAATTTGTTGTGACAACTTCCTAAAAATGGGAGGTTCTTAACCAACACTATACACAGATCTCACATCGCTGCATGTGAGGCAATGTCAGTGCATTAACATCAAAGACAAGACATAAGATAAGTAATGGAAAAGGCAGAGAATAATAAGCTTCTACTTTACTGTAAGTGCATCCTGTTTACCAGGCGGCTTTAGAATTTTCTAAGCCATGGCCCGGGTGATCTTACTGGCTGGTTGGTTCTTGGCTTTGCATTGTCAGACAGCAATACAACATGGCAGCTTATGTAAGAGACCATGCCTCTGTATCTGCATTTGCTCTTGTAGACACAAACTTCACTTTGGGAAAGTGGTGTTTTTTCTGTGAATAGAGAGAATAGAGAGAATGCTGGACCATAGGCCTATCAAAGGCATCTGTTGTAGTTTAGACAAGATGTGATGTTGGAGCCTGCAGTGTTCAGGGTCAGGTGTGGCAGCTCCATAGGTATATGCTGACAGGACCTGTGTCAACTATTTACTGGAAGCCTAACGCAGCCTTCAGTTCACTCTCTCAATCTGTCTTACAGGACATTACATTTGCACAAGAGAGGGTAAAGATGGAGTGTTTGAGGATCATGATCAGGTGCGGAGATTCCTCAGTCAGACCTTGAGACAGATGGAAATTGTAGGTCAGTACAAACCTAAAAATATATATATCTTATATCACGTGTGTGTATGTGTGTGTGTTTGTGTGTGTGCATGTGCTCTTTCATGACAATTTGTATCTTCCCAGGTATGTGCTTGCTAATACAAATAACAAAGTGTTTGTATGGATTGTATCTTTCAGGCTCTAGTGTCATCACTTATAGCATTAAGTATGGGATAACGGACGATGAAGTGACAAGTTCGATGGAAATAATGGCGAGGTGGTGCCGAAGACCTCTGTGACACGCAAAGCGCGGAGCAAAGTTACCTCCGCCGAGTCATTATGTCCATCAAACTGGTCACCTCAAAGGCCATTATCCACTTATCTCCCATTTATATTTGGGATATAATTTTATCTATAATTTCGTTTACATCTAGGAATCATGTGCATGAACTACAGAGAATAACTTATTATAGCTACCATTAAGGAAGGAAAGTAAAGCATGAAATACTTTACTACGTTTGTTGTCATGGATACTATTTATAAACACATATAACATACATAAGATATGGAATGATGATTAAATTTTTTTGGATCTACTTCAAAGGTAGCCAGTTATACAAAGTATATACATAGTATAATGTGTTTATTAAGCACTTATAATGTCTTTCTAAGTAGCTTATAAACAGCTTGTAAGCAATGTACTAATGTTGTCTACTGAATCGTAAAATAACTAAACTAAACATTTTGGAACACTTTGTAAATGGTCTGTTAACACACCTTATTATAAAGTGTTACCAAAAAAGGTTTGATACAAAACTGTTAGTGTGAAGGGAAGCAGCCAAGAAAAGGTCAGTTGAGAAACTAACCCCACTCACGGCCAGCATAAATACACACACACACACACACACACACACACACACACACACACACACACACACACACACATGCACACCCACTCAACCATCTCTATGTATCATAACCGATGGCCTCTGTCAAGTTTGTTGAACATTTGCTGAATTGGCTTGAGCTCGACCCTGGAATGATCGCCTGCGGCAACCACCCTCTCCTCCTCCGCCTCCTGCAGCCCTGTCGGATCACGCACTCAGGAGCAGTGACTTTTACCTCCTTCAACCACAATCCCCCCACCACCCTCTGAACACACACACACACACATGCACGATAGCACGAGCACAACCACAAACGTACAACGCACAAGTACACACACACACCTTCAGTGCTGGGGGAAGTACAGCAGGGTCCAAAGTAGTGGAGAACAGACGTCACAACATTTCACAGCGTTATTGGATTCCGCCATCCGCCCTGGAGGGCGTACCTGAGGGGAGATGAGGACGAGGCGACCCCCCTGGGCTGCCTGAGCACAACGTCATGTCTCATTAGGTATGCCTAGACGCCGTGACACATGCTGACCTGGCAAGCCAGGGGCCTTGCCTACCTTATTAATGCCTCATTGCTCCACTCACTCCTGATTAAAGTTTAAAGATCAGTGTCTTTGGTGTATTCATGTGTGTGTGTGAGTGTGTGTGTGTGAGTGTGTATGTGTTTGTGGGTGTTCATCTCTGTTTGATGGGTCAGCTGTACAGTCACCCGGGTCATCGGCTGTCCTGGTTTAAATTGTCTCCAAAAGTATAAGTGTGTATGTGTGTGACAATGCACTTCTAATTGAGAATGTCATAGTTGCAAATAGTTGGATTTTTTCCAGTCTACTATCAGTGTAACCTGACACCAGATCAATTCTCAGTTGATATACAACTCAGTTGATGGCCCCCCTTTGGAGCCAGCAGTGGGTAAGTCAAATTCAAGTTGGAGCATTTTTTTTACTGTGTCCTATTTGAAGCCCAGCAAACACATTTTTTTCTTGTCAACAAAGGCTTTATGGGCAGTTACTCCTCTCAAGAAAAAATACTGCCTATGTCCATGTTTATAGAAGTTTTCATCATCTTGAAATTAGTTTCAGATAAAGATTCACTTCTCCACCAAATCAATTCTTAGTTGATTGTAATTTAAGATTATTGTTACATATAAAAAAAATGTGCCCATGTTGTTCAACCAAGAAACATATCTATGTCCACTGGCCTCACAGGAGATTAATAATCTGAGGTAGTCTATGTTCATACAGTTGAAATATGTCAAAATCAACGTTGTACATTCTCACCAATCCATGTGAATGTGTTTGCAGACTAAAGAATAGGAACCAGTGATGATTATTTTCAAAGAGTTGCTGATGGACAAGGTTAAAAACGTTATTTTAGTTTCATTCAGTTTCAGTTTTGTTGGCTTAGAGGCTTGCCGTTTCAGCAGATCGTAAGTGTCACAACTACAGAATATAAGTGGAGGTGGTCAAGAGAACCATTTGACCATCAAAGTGACAATGAAGCTGGTAAATTAAGTAAAAAAATTGGCCTTATTATAATCTAAGATAATACATGCCAGTGCTGGTCTACCCCATTGGGTGCCCTAGGCAAGATTGAGATTGTGTAATACTCAGTTTACCTAGCTAGCCTACACAGGTACAGGTTGCACATTCACCTACGTAACACCATATAGGTCCCCCCCCCCCCCCCCCACACACACACACACACAAATGCTTACTTGATCATGCCTTCAAATCAATGTGTAGAGAGAGAGTATACCAAGCGCTCTGCAATTGTTAACATAAGAGGCCATAACTGTGAGATGCAATTAATTCCCCTCCCCCCTACCTCTCACACAAATTAGTCTGAGTGTCCCAGTTTGCAAATCAAAGATTTGTCCACCAGAACAAAGTAAGTGTTGGTTAAGAGTGCTGTGGCAATCCTATTCTGTCTCACTGTCAGCAGTTTTACCATGGTTCTTTTATATCCATGTAGAAGGAGACAGAGAACATGGTGTGTTCAGTGCAGATCAATGGAGCACTTCAGTCTTTCTCTTAGTCACCTCCCTACAGTAGCTTGGGAATGTAAATCTCCTCACCTCTTGTACCCATGCGCCTCTCATAGCTACTCACCCCTATGCTCTCTAGCTCTCAAAATGACTCTCTTTCCTTCTCTCTTCCATAATGTTTCCCTGCATGTCTGTCTGTTTGTCTGTCTCGCTCTTTCTCTGTGTCTGTCTGTCTGCGTGTATCTGTCTCTCTTTCCAACATAATTCCTGTCTGACTACATGCCGTAAATCCCACCAGTCTAAACTATGGAGGTTCTTCACACTTAGAGGGAAATCATTACTGATGAACTATGTGGCCTTTTTTGTGTGGAAGTGAGGAAGAAAGACTTTTAAAAAAAAAAAAAACTAAGTATAGTACTGAGGTAGGAGAAGAGAGGAGAGGTAGAGGAGCAGAGAGGAGAAGAGGAGGCAGACAAATAACAGTGGCATGGAGAGCCGCAGCTTTAACCTCACTAATTGCTGAAGCAGGAAGGAGACCCACAGTGGCGGTACAGTTATAATCACTCTTAGTTTTTGCCTCTCTGTTGCCAGTGGCAACCAAGCTCATTTGCTCGCTGTGTGGCTCCTGCATGCATGGAAAGGAAACAGACTAAAATTCTGATTTTCCTCTTGTCAGTAAAAATTCAAATAAGACAGAAACATTTGCAGCTAGCGAACTTAATTTAGCAAGTTGCTGTTCATTTCGTCCTACAACCTTCTCTGACAACTCAAATGAGGTTTGTGATTTTGTTACACAATACTTCCCATGTAAGTCTACTGAATTCAATAATGAACATGATTGGCAATGTGCATGTCAAGGTTACAGTCATGAAGTTTTTAATATACACTTATATGTTTAATATATACTTATATGTTGCATGGGAGAAAATAAAAAGGAGAGACGAAGACTGAGAAAAAGAGAGGGAGGGAGGGAGAGAGAGAGAGAGAGAGAGAGAGAGAGAGAGAGAGAGAGCAAGAGAGAGAGTTCAGCTACAGGCCCTAAATAAATTCAAGTGAACGACAGTCCTTTTGTGTCAGACTGACAAAGCAATTTCCTGCACATAAAGTGACTGGACAAGCCTTCAGTTCACCATCTCTGGTCTTTAGCATGGAGGGGATGTGTGGCAGAATCAGCAGACACAAATGAGATTTCTAATCTCTCTGCACAAATCAGTGATCCAGTCCTTACCTTGTCTTCAAACACTTCAATTCACCTTTCATTCCTGTACTCATTTACTCATTCATTCATTCATTTATTTATTTAAATGTGACAGCGGTGACTACTGAAAGTTGTCATCAAAAGGACAAGGCAGGACAAGGCATGTCTGTATAATGATTATGTCCCCTGCCTTATAATCGCTCTGCTTAAATGCCTCTTATATGTGATGGATGTCAATGTGGGGGAAGCTGATGCTGAAATGGCATTTCGTTTATTTCCCTCTGCTGCCCGAGCCCTTTCTCTGTGCACCACTCCTGAAGACGCTATTGATCCTGATGGATCTGTGCGCACAATCACAGATTCACTGCTTCACTCGACACACAAACATACACACACACACACACACATACAGAGAGAGAGAGAGAGAGAGAAAGGGAGGGAGAGAGAACCTACTTCAGTATCATTTGTACTTTGGTTTGACGGCGCGAGAGGCATTTGGATTTTCTAGAATTGATGGGAAATCAATGCATTGCCCAAGGTGAGATTAATGAAGAGCCATCTGCATGAATGCTAACCAATGCCTATCATTATCATGTTTGTGATCAACCACTTGCTGTTGTTGTGTCTGAAAGGAACTCTGTGATGCTGCTGCAATAAGTGGGCAATATCAACTTATTGTCAACTCCATTTGACTAATCTAATCTTATGTAGGGCAGTGGTAGTTGTTAAGGAACCCGGCTAGCATGCAAGTAGCCTGGAAAATTATGGGTTCAAACCCTGGCTGCAACAGTTCTGCTCTTGAGCACGGCACGTTGCTCTAAGGGAGACCGGCCCTGATGTAATTGATAGTTGACAAATGTAATTCGCTTTGGGTAAAAGTGTCTGCTAAATGTACATATTTATGGGACTTGAATATGCTTTTTAGTAACAATAAAATACTGGTATATCAAATCCAATAAACAGTCACTGAAATGGATAATATTTCATCCGTAGCTCAGATGCTGCTGTACAGTTTTGCACTTGTGTACTAAATCATTCTAATCATTCTAATCATTCTAATTCTAAAATCCTGTTGAAGTCTTGTCATTCTGTGACTAGTTTTGTCTGCCTCTGCGCAGATTCTGAACACGTCGGCTGGTTCTGCAGCTGGTTCTGAAGACCGGAGCTCCGTCTCTGCATCCCTGACCTGCTCCGCTCCCCGCATCGCACTCTTTGAACAGTGGGCACCTCGCTGGGCTGGTAATCCCAAGTCTGGTCGAGCCCTGGAGCGGACATCTGTTGCAGCATTTGCTCCCTGATTATTTGTCACTGATGGCAGTAATGGCGGTGTAGCCCTGCCCGCTCACAGGCAGGGCTTTGAGAGTCATTTGAGCTTTTTTTAATATTCTTGATCATTCCTCACTGGGTTTCAGTGACAAACATTTTAATGACTTTGTTGAGTCTTGGAATAGATTGGACTTTGCTGGCCGGTTGTTTGTCAAATATCAGATCTTAAGGCACAGTCTAAGCTTTATTCTGACCATTATACCCATTCGCTCTGCCTGAGAGAATAACTATGCCAGTGCCATGCCATGGTAGCTACCATGTACTTGCATACATTTTTCATTCATTTTCATTTTGTGAATGCAGTTTTATCACTAAGACTTTGTAATGACTGTCTTATCATGTTGGATTTCATGTACTACAGACTGATATGAAATGTGTAACTATATGAAATAATCTAATGCAACCTGATTATAGTGATGGTCATTCACTCTTATGATGAAGAGTCTGTGTGAAGAGAGGTTGTCGCCATCTCCTGCAGTAGTGAAAAATATGCAAAGTAAAACTAAATCATGAGTGAAAGAGAGAGTGGACTCCAAGAAAATAAGAATTCTATTATTGTGGACAAAATAAGAAATGAAAGTTTCACTTGAATGGTCAAATCAATATTGGTGCTAAAACTTCTAACGCCGGCTCTGATGGAAACGGAGCCAAACTTCTTATCACTTATTGATGTGGGGCTGCATTTGAAAAAAAAAAAAAAGCAAATTCGCACTTTAATTGGGTCATACCTGATGCATGGGGGAGAAGGCTGCAATGAAATCTCACACACCCAAAAGGCGCGTGTTTAGTTCAGATAAGCCCTGGCAGCATGGATTCTACATCTTATCGCCTCCCACCAATAGCACAACCAGATTGAGTAATCTGGAGAGGTTTCAGAGCAATGGCCCAAGCATCTTTGGACTCTTAAAAGAAATCTGACGACAGAATGCCCTCTCAAAGCTTTGGAGGCACAGCAAAGCATCTTCACCATGCCAAGGGATATCCCAATGGTCTCGTAATTGATTTCCAAAGTAATTTGTTCCTGATTACTTCTGTGGTGGGGTTGACTTTAATAAAAGGATCTCAAAAAAATGCCCTGTTGAAACTACTCCATAATGTGAAACAAGCATTTTGATTACAAAAATTGATATTCAATTGAATATAGGATTTCAACTGTTTCAATGATATAAGGCATGCTGAGACGTCTTCCCACGGTGTCCTAAGGACTGAGTAGAGAGATAACTGAATAACCAGGTAAACAGGTGATCTAATAGATCTGGACAATATAATGGCCAAATCCATACTAGATGTGTGTTGTCTATGACACAATGATGTTAATGATACCCTTATGTGAGTGTCAAATTCGGTATTCAGTACACTGAGAGAAGTTAAAACAGTGGGGACTAAGAACTTTGTGATTGGATTGGGTGATTGGTGCCATTGCAATCACAGACATTTATAAACAGTTGTATCCAACAGCTACCTTTTAACACTGTGTGTGTGTGTGTGTGTTATTAAACATGTATAAGATGTTGATGTTCCTTAATAGTTAAACTTTTACCAAGCATTGGAAGGTAAATTTGTTATAGGCTGCAAATACATGACACTTATAGCTACTAATGGCAAGCAATAAATGTTACACAAACCCCATGTGAACCTATAAATGTTACACTAACACCATGTAAATCAAAAAATGTTACACTAACACCATGTAAACCTATAAATGTTACACTAATACCATGTAAACCTATAAATGTATTTGTATTTTCAGAAAGATGCTGATATACTTAAAGAAAGATTAATTAAGCATTTACATCTGTAATGAAACACATAACCCAGTCAATATATCTAAAATATTTCCCATAATATCTCTAAGACAAAATTTTTTGACTGTGCTTGTGAACTCAACAGCATGTTAACTTGTTCCTGGCAAACAGAGAGCACAAAGCACAGTAACAAAATAAAGTGCTCACAACAAGGGAATGTCACACGATGGAATAGTGTGTATGTGTGTGTGTGTGTGTGTGTTTATGTGCTTGTGTATATAAGAGAAGAACAGCTCATTTTTCTCCCCTTTCATCTAACTGCATGCTGCCATATTTGATTTCTGCACCAAGAAATACCACCCGCCCCTCCTCCATTTGGTTGGGCTGGAGCTCTAGCTCCTAAAGTACAGGTCGTTGTATCGAGGGAAAACGAAGTAGGCCACCAAACTAAACGGCTTGTCACTTGCCCTCACCGAGATCCCATTGATTTAGTGCTCCTTGCCCGGGCTTTCCCGGAGGGGATCGCAGGCGCGGAAAGAGGGTGGAGCGGCAGGCAAAGCACACACAAACGGCAAAAGGTTCCCTGGGCCTGGGTCCCAGGAGTCTCCCTCCGCAGTTTGCCATCGGCCGAATCAGTCATTTAAGGAAACGAGCAACGACACCGCGGAGCTGGTTCACAGTTTTAGCTCTAGGTGCAGTTGTCCATCTGCTTAGGGAGCTCTGAGGTGCAATAAGGGAGAGTGTATTTGAAATGTGTTTGTGTGTGCTGAGAGACCTGACTGGAGGGCCCTTTGCTACACCATCAGTGTAATGTTGTCATGTCATGTGTTCATGTTGTATCATGTTATGTGGGCATGTGTGCTGATTAAGTAATGTATTCACTGCGTAAATGGCTATTCACACCTTTATTGTCACATCTCACTGGTCTTAGTACACCTTGTAACTACAGAAGTGACATGTTTTAAATAGGAAAAATATTGGAATTCTGTGGACACCTTTAAGTAAGATGCTAGTGGGTGAGATGCTAGCAAAGAAATTGATGATATATGCTAACCTGAAGCTAAAAACACTACTGTTAGACTGAGGCAACACCTGGATGAACTGAAGAAAGGTAGAACTCCATTGTTTAACTCCAGGGCAGGTGGAAAATGAGTCAAATCGGCAAATCCCTTTTACCGTTAAACTTTTGTGTTATACTTGCCATTCGTGGAGGCTAGACAATATGTGTACGTGAAGGAAAAAGAAGCCCAGTCTGTCAAGAGTGAATTTTTCTGAGGACATGCAAACAAGAGAGAGTGCAAGTTCTGCAAGTGGGGATGAGGTCTCATTGCCATGTAAGGCTTCAAAGTGAGCATATGTACTGTATTAGGAATGTGCCAAGTTTGATCTTAGAAAGAGGAAGAGGATACATGATAACACCAGCAAGGTGGGATAGAAAAGCATCTTGACCCAAATATTTAATGACACCATCTTTGTTCCTGCATCAGAAACTTGCAGATGGAAGTCTGGCTGGAAACCCCACGGTAGACCTGGATCTCACAGCAGTTAGAGCTTGTTCATGGCTCTAATTCAATCTGTCTGTGATTACAACCCAGGGCCAATTCGTATGGGACTGTGCACATAGCCTAGACTACATATGATCCTGCCAGGGATGACTATGGGTGTAGACTTAGAACAGTGTTACCTGATGCTGCAGCCCACTGAGACCCAAACAAAGATTGCATTCATTTACCGGCCTCCAATTAGCTCTGAGTCTCTATCATCATCAATTCACACACTAATTGTGCCATGCTGCTTGCACAGGGATAGCCACCATCTGTGTGCCTCTGCACCACCGTTTGTGGGTGCTAATTTATTTATTTATTTTAAGAAGGAGTAAATAGGAAAGTAAATAGGATGGATGTATGATGAATTACCATCTCCAAATACATTGCTGGGTAGAGTATGAAGGTTACTTAAAATGATTGTGAACAGCAATTATAATTTACTTTAATCAAATTAATTTGGAGTTTGATTGTTTTATTCAAATCTATTAAGGTACCCCTTGAATAGCCCTATTGGAACATATTCTAGCAGCAAAATTCCAAATCACGAGACCTGTTTCTAGAATGTCTCCCACAGAATGTGAAGTCACTAGGATTTCCTCATGGTCATGTGATTCACACGTTAGCTGTGCCTCAGCTATCCCAACCAAACATAGCAGAGCATTTATTTATATTTCATGGGCTGGTTATTGTTTGACAATATTCCAGTGCATGTAAAATTATTACAGTGCATGGGAAAATAATGCATTGAACATTTCTCCAAGGCACAGAATATTGCTATTGACGTTATCTAGGCACCGGAGAAGGAACTCATTCACCGTGAAAGCAGAAAACGACACAGCGGGCATGTATGCATGCAGGGATGCAGCGGTGTTCCACAGAATAGTGAACTGGTTGGTTTGGTTTGTATTGAAATGCTCTCAACAGCTCCATGACAGCTGGTTTGCAGTGCTTTATGGTATTTTTAATATTTTAAATTTTTCCATGAATACATCTTCATGATAGATAATACGGAAGTTTAATGTGCGTATGGCCAACATATAAGATGTTTGTTTAAGACACACACTTAAAATACATAATATACATGGCAATAACCACCAAGAAGTTGTTTTCCACATTTTTACAGTTCTTCACTTTTACATTGATATTCAGCTGAGTAGCCTATGGCAAACATTCAGCTTATAAATGTGAATGAATAGTACAGCACTCTAACCTGCAATGAAAAATTGTTGCTGTGTTGTACCTCCATGGACATGTAATGCTTGTATGTAATGCTGCTGGGAGCAAGAAAGATAGCAGCATGGATCACAAGTAGCACTAAACACTAAGAGTAGCACTAAGAGACATGTCACAATGCAGTAGAGTTGAATTGACAACAACATATAAAATACATTCACTGGCCATTTTATGCCATTTCATGGTCTTTGTTGCTGCCTTGCTTTGAGGGAAGATTTCATGACAACAGACTCCTATCACTAATTGGGAACTAGGTATTTTTCTTACAGGTTTCAGAGTGAAGGAAATTAAACCAAGTAAATATGCACTCTCTATGAAGACATAAGGCAAACTCTGGTGCTAGCAGCGAGCTTTTCCTGCTGAACCTCCTCCGCTGGCATCTGTGGTCTACTGGGATGTCATCACGAGAGCTGAGAAAAATAAATGCTCATTATTTTTATGCAGACCACATAAATCTCCATTCAAGGGTCATTAATATGATTAAGAGTACCCATTATATTGCATGTATGCCCATGGAAATAATGGTACAAAAAGGCCATGAGCAATCTCAGGAGAGGACTGGTCTGTCAGCAGCTACATATTCCAGAGCACCCTGCAGCTAAAGATTATTAATGCAGCTTTCCATAAAGTAATTCTTACCAAACTGTCAATTAGATTGTACATATTTTAAATTCATACCAATCATTCTCATTCTCGGGGGTGAATTCAGTTTAGTATAATGTGGCACTATCTGACTCTACCATCTTTGTCAGTCTTTTGTGCAATTACTCCCCCCCTCCCCCAATAAATTGAAAAATTGAAGTTATTAAAATGAAAAATAATTTTTGCATGTATTTCAATGCAGTCATATTACCTATCTATGTAGAGTACACTATATGTGAGGACACCGCTTTGTTGGTTACCAAAGTAAGAGCATTACATGTGTGCAAATGAGGATAGATGGTGTTGGAAAAAAAAAAAAAAAAATTTATCTGATTCTGATGTTCTGTATTCCAGCCCTGACTCTCACAGACCTTCAGTTATGTATGTATTATCTTCTTAAATGACTGTTGTGTATAAGCAGTAAATTGGCATGATTGATATGTTTACCACAATTGCCCACAAACACATTCAGGTCATCCGTCCTCATGTGAAGAAATACACATTTCACCATGTCAAGATTAATGACACTATCATTAAGTATTTTTTCATCATTATTTATTTCCAATTATCTAAATTATTATTTTAGTGTAAAACCTGGAAAAAATCATGTATCATTTTATAATGAAACATCTCAGATAAATAAATGGCCAATGTCCCATGTAGTGGGTATAGGCCTAAGTCAGGGAACCTTTATTGTGTTCCTGTCCAAATCCTTTCCTTGGCCTCCAAGTGAAATGCTTTGATGTGTCCAATAAGCTCCCCACTTTCTTTTCATTGCTTTCATTTGGGTCTGGCTGTGAGGGCTGCGCTCAGGTCAGTCAACCCCATTTCAGGGAATCCAACATCAATTTGTTTCCCCTTCTGCCTTTTTCACTGTCTTCACCCCAAAGTGATCTCAATGGAAAGTTTACCAAAAGGACCCTGCTATGAAATGACATCTCTTTATTTTATGACAAAAAAATTCCTTCAAACTAGCAGGTAGGTAATAGCAAACACATGCATTTTATTAGAACTGAGTAAATCAGAGTGTAAGGAATACATAAAGAAACATGCTAAAAGCTATTATAATATATAAACATCCAGTAACATTATTTGAAGGGGTCTACATAAGTGTGACACGAGCTTGTTACAAACATGACATTACATGTATCATGAACATTAATGACATTTCATTGATGTTTATGACTGTTTATGTCATTAAGTTCTTTTGGTTTTTGTAATGTCTGCATCCCAAAGTATGTGTTTCAAAAGCCGAATGACAGTTGAATGACAATGAATTAAGTGTCATTAATGTTCATGATATGTGTCATGTCATGTCTATAACAGGCTCATGTCACCCTTATGTAGACCCCTTGAAATAACCTGTTTTTACACAGCCTTACAATACTTGTATACTTTATTGCTTCTTTTGTTCATAAGCTCAGTTCAGCTCAGAGTAATTGAAATGAGATGAGATCCCCACAGGATGTGAAAACACATTATATGGAGAATCTGTTCTTCCCCCTAAGGATGGTGCAGATAAGGCACTATAGGAAACTTGTGCAGGATGCCTATAGCCCCAGCTCCAGAGAAAGTGATTAGAGATTGCCATGACTCAGCAGTTGTCACCAAGTCTTTTGAAGACAAGGGTGCAGCTCACTTTTTATCTAATGACCCAAAACGACTCTCACTGATGTGTCAACATCAAACAGACACATTTAATGGGCCTTTTTGCACCGTTGTTCTTTTCCACAGATGATGGAAACATGGAGAAGCTGTAATGTCTCTCCATTAATAAGATATTCTCTTGGGCTAAATCTCTTGTTTTATGGCAGGACTCATTGCTAAATGAATTCTTTAAAAAATAACAATACAATTTGGTCAATGATACATTATGTCACCGTTGTTGGAGGATGAGACAATGCAGGGCCACTGAGTACAAAGCAGAAGATAATTATCAGTGAGTATCAAGCTTAAAGTAATAGTCTGGAGGAAATACCCATAGCCCTGTTGTTAGAGGTCTCCAAATGCTATCGGTAAGAAAAAGAGTGAGTTAACTGAAACTGATGTTAACTGGCAAGGACAAGAAAACTGTTTCTGTTTCATTTTCCTGTGCCCCATTCACTTTGCTTAGCTGCCTGTTCTGTCTCTATCTATCTGTTGATCTGTTAGCTAGCTAGCTAGCTCACAGCATGGTCACACTCTGAAAAGTACTGTCCAAACAGGTGAATGTAGGTTTTCAATATAATCATATAGTCATTTTAATAACCAGTGTAGTTATTGGTCTAACCTGTCTCCTGAACTCAAGGTCTAGTCCTTAGACTAAACCCTGCAGTCAGTGGAAAAGCTTCTGGAAGCTGTGCTGAATCCAGACTAGCGTACATGTGCTGCTTTGGTTTGCATCCTTCTTCAAAGGCAATTACTGAACAGCAACATAGGGGCTAATCCTTTTAACCCACCTCTCAGTGGGCCTCCCATCTCTACCATGGTCAAGAGTATTGATCAGTGGCTTTCTATGCCCGCACCAAAATTGTGTATTGATTTCCCCTTTTGACAGTTGTTAGCTGGAAACTTAATCAACCCGACCTACAATGTTTGTATGTGGTACACGGTTGTTAAACATAAGATGCCAGTTGGCCATAATTTTTTGGAATGGCAGCCTAATTGTATCTGTTTGGGAAAATCAATAGCAGGCCTACATCATTTACAGTGTCTTGGTCAAACCTGGTGAAAATTCTCATAAGAGCTGAATTAAAACAGACAATAAAGTATGGAATGAACAGAACATTTCTTAGATAACAAGGAGAGCATGAGTACTTTAATCCTATGGAATCCCATTCAGTATGGAAAATATAGGACTGTACTGACTCATTGCAGTCATAATAGTCTCATGTTAAACAAAATTGTATGTAATTATCCTGCTTCAGTATCGAAGAAAGTTGGTGGAGGCATCGTTATGTCTCCAGTCTAAGCCATTCTAAGCTCAGCACCATAAGGCTTTTCTTTCTGTTGTGAGTTGTGTGAACAATGGATTATGCCGGAATAGCACAAGAATATGTGACTGCTTTCAGTGTCAAAACTGTCCTAGTTTTCGAAAACGGCAGCAGAGACACAAAATGGAAAACATCAACTCACAAATGACACTGTGGTGCAGCCACTGGTGAATATTGTCAGCATACTTATTTCCAAACAACACTAGTTTGACTGTTGGTTACTGAAATCCCTTTGCCTTGACTTTTCAAATGCAGAAATATATTTATTATTCAAGATTTTTTTTTTTAAATCATGCAATGTAACAAGTTTCTGATATACCAAAGTAAACCTACTGCTCGCAGCAGCAGGACATGAGTGAGCAATCTCTTTAACCCCTTAAATAAATGTTTCCTTTAATCAGAAGAACTTCATTACAAAACACATATGAATCCTAAATGAGTTTAAATGGAAAAAGAGATGAGACTTATGAGCTTTTAATACATTTCTTGTATATATGATGCTACCCCATTTTAAATCAAGTTGTTCAACATGCACTAGTATGTGTATAGGTATTCAAGGATCTGAATATAGCATTTAACCTGAGGACATGACAGTCGGGATACATAAGCTTTATGCTGGATCTGAGTAAGGTGGTACAATATGGATGTACCACTTAACACATGCAGAACAAGATGCAGTCATGAGCCGTACATATGTACTATCTGTATGTTTACCTGTGTGCATGCAAAGCGACTGGAGAGACATATGGTAAAAGATATATGAGCCGTTTAAATGACATCAGATGGGGTTATATGGATGCTAATTTAAAAACATTAAATCCTCCTTTATACCTCATCATAGCATACAAGCCAGTGTAAAGAATCCACAGCACTGCGTTTCTGCTGGTGTGCATGCGCAAATTGTGAATTGTAAGTTGTTGATGTCTTAAGATAAACTGAGAATAATATCAGCACTTCACCAGGAGGAATTGAGCAAAGATGATAACTTAACAAATTAGGACTAATGAAGTGAAGTCTGTAGTCTTCTTTTTGCAAGGTGTATTACCTGTATGTAATACACATTGTCCAACCTTGTACAACAGGATCTCTGAGCACAAACACTCCCATCTACTCACACTGACACAGCTGTGTTTTGTGTGTTCTTTATGCCACAAAGGTGTCTCTCACCTCCACTGTCAATCGGCTTTTAAAAACAAATGGAGACATAGACATTGCAAGCCTTTCTCTGTTTCAATGGAAAGCTGGCTGATGAGAAAATGCTATCTGGGCATCTTAAGAAAAAAAAAAACTTCAGTGTTTGCTGGTGACGTCAGAGCTTGCAGTGGCTGCGGGCATTGCTATGCCAGGCTTAAGGCTTACAGGAGTGCCCCGTCCAGTGATGGCACAGATAAAATAAATTAGCTTTGTGTGGCAGGCACCAGACTAGGCCTGGTGACTCATTCAGAACCATGTGTGCGCCTCACAACAGAGAGCCAGGATCTCCTTTGGACACAGACCGGTCCAAAGAGATTATCTGACAAGTGCTCCATTCCCTCTCTCTCATCACGATAACAAGGCGCACACAGTGACCGCAAGACAACTAAATGGATGAGTAGAACTACACGATACCTCCGAGCTCGTGCCGCTGCGGTCTTTTTAATTACTAAAACGACGACAAATACAATCATGTTCCCTTGGTTGATGAGAATGTGAAACAATTTCTGGTCCCAGTGTCAACTCTGCCCAACTGTGCGTGCTTTGTTACTGTGACAGCATTATTTTGAAACAAATCTTTTGAATAGACTGAGACTACAATCCCAAGCTCACAGGCAGACTTTGGAGAGGATCTCAAACACACACATTGTTAGGAACTCACTGTGCAGCTTTTATTTTCCTGCCAAGCCGGTGTGCGTTGAATATAATTAACACAACTTTGCCCCATTTTCATTTTGGCTCTGATGCACCATGGGTCTTGTAGTCTGGTGTCATTTCATTTTTTTTTCACCTAAGGCCTCCCCTCATGGTCAATGTGTGAAATTTGCCCCAAATTATGAGAGCACCACACACACACACATACACACATACACACACCCCTCCGGTGATTTGACTGTTCTTGACCTCGACAGAGCGGGACATCTCAGGAGTGGTGAGAAGAGCAGAAATGATTTGGAAGGGATCCATTTAGGGATCTCCACCCTTTACCTTGACGCTAAGTTGTGAGGATGGTGTACATTATGTTGCCATCCATGCTGTGCTAAGCCTGTGGACCAGGAGGAGAATGGAGAGCCCTTATCAGTTGCAAACAGGTCTGGATTTCACTCTGCAGTGCTGTGTGTGTGTGTGTGTGTGTATGCATGTGTGTGTGAATGTGTATGGATTTGGGAGAGATGGAGAGAGGGAGGAAAGGAGGAGAAAAATCCAGAGTAGAGGAAAAAAAGGTGCAACAACCCTTGGTGAGAAATTACAGAATGCAGAGATGAAACAGTTTTTTACTGAAAAATTGCTAAGAAGTCGGTTATAATCTCCAGGCCATCTCAGACATAATTTGTACCTAGCAGTAAATAAGTCTTAGGCTATAGTCTATAATGATGTTTGCCTTGGTTGCAGCAGTGTGTGTGTGTGTCTGTGTGTCTGTCTGCATGTGTGTGTGTGTGTGTGTGGGCGTGTGTGTGTGTGGGCGTGTGTGTGTGTGCCCTGACTGCCAGCAACAAACTGGAGTCCAAGAAGCATTTCACTGTAATAACATGAGGGACACGTAGAGAAAAAAGGTCTCACCTCACTTTCAAGGTGTTATGTACTTGTCTTTCATCGAATCCTAACACACATTTTTCTGTCCAAACTCTAACCACAAAACTCATTGGTATGGCTCTCTGGGACCTGATGTGCCTTCACCTAATACAATTTGCGAGCCAGGGACAAAGAAATCCAGGTCCAGGTGCCAGGTATATATAAGAACGAAATGAAATCACTCGCCTCACTGTCTTCCAGAAGACAATATGATGACTAGAGCCTCATCTTCTTCAGCTCGGATAGAGTAAGGCAAGGACGGATGGGGTGGATGGAGCAGATGGAGGGGTGGGGGTTGGGGGTGGGAATGTAGGTGTGGTTGGGGTTGTGGGAGAGGTGGGGGTGGGTGGAGGGTGGTAGGTGCTGCAGTGCTGGAGTGACAGCTATGGGTTGGGTAGAACAGACTATCCCTTCACCCACTTCCCACATACCCCTGCTCTTCTACCCCGCGTCCCCACTGCTGATTCAGAGTCAGTATGGGTCATATAAGCCACATTCTCATTTAAAAATCTCTCCAGGCGAAGATTAGCGAGGAAACAACGTCAGCGATGTTTCGTTTCCTCTTTTTTGGATTGAGGTACCTCAGCCTGCCTTTGCCCACTCCAGGACCGTGGATATTTCAGCATTTTGGCATGGCTGGCCGAACACATTCAGAGGCACAGTGTGTTGATAATGAGTGTATATATGGAACCAAAGGAGAACAGAATCACCTCCAACCAAAGGAGGCTTCATAAATATGAACCCCTATCCTCCACTGTGTCCTTAATACCATTTTTCTGTCTTTGAGCAGTGAGACACTTCTTCATCAAACAGGTTTAACTTATTTGGAAGACTGCAACCTTTATTTTATGGATTTATTTATTTAAAAGTACAAGGAGGGGAAAGTAATTCTTGGTGCCATTTTATATATTTATATTTTTTTTTTTTTTTTTTTTTTCCTCTTAGCTATGACTTCAGTAAATGAGTCTTAAAATGAGCTGATAAGAGGCCGGATATAAAAAGACTGGGTCAATAGCAATAATAGACTTCAGAATGTATAAAAATTTTAAAGAACAAAAAAAAGACATCAAACATGATAGCATTCTTGAGATGCAAAAATGTTGTTCAAAAGTTCAAACAGTTGTTACATTACTATGAAAATGTTGGTAATGGACTATTTCGGGACCTTTAAACACACAATTACTTAACGCTCAGCAATCTGTAGTCCTCTCAGACCTTGAATGTATGGTTGTTTTCATGATTCAATACAGCTTTTACAGGCCTCTTGACTCAATATGGCTTGGCTTTGATTCCACAAAACAAAGGTTGAGGCTATAATGCCTTCCTCATATTTAAGCAGCACTTTACACTTTACGGCAGACATAAAGCATCATCTATTTTGGATGGCACCAGGGATGCAGAGCTCTGCCAGCAAACCTTTTGGTCTCAGCCAGAGTTAATCCAGCACATGTTCAAATATCAACAGGAACTTGATAATACAATCAAAAGGTAAAATTTTAAAAGATAGCTGCATTTGTTCTACAATTTTTATAAGGACATTATTATACACCAAATTTATGAGTTTCCTATTTTTTTATTGATAAATAATAAAAAAAAACACTTGTATCAAGGTTTTATCAAATGACTCAATTTGTGATGCAGTACATTTTTACATCCCTGCCTTACATTGGTTTCCTCATGCATCAAGTGCAATGCACAAGCTTGGTGGTTCAGCCTTGGCCGTCCAGAAGTGTCTCTGTGGCTCACCAACACCAAGTGTCTGGGGTGACTTTCAGGGAAGCTTGGCTCGCGCCCATAATTGCAGGCTTTTTTATGACGGTGCAAAGCTGCCATCTTTAAAGAGCCTCTTTATGGCAGCAGACCCAATGAGGGATGTGTGTCCTCCATCGCCTGGTGGCTCGTGTTTATTTCAGTCCATCAGCTGTATTGTTGAGGACAAACGGCATGCATGGTCATTTATTAAAAGTTGTGACTGTTTCCATTCAATTAGACTGTGGCTCCCATGCCATGTGACATTAAGCAGTAAGAGTATAGTGTATATTAGATGATACTGCACACCCCCATCCTTCTTGCCTCCTTTCTATTCTGCTATAACACACGTCTTATAATTTTGGACTTGGCCTGGGCAACTAAGCCTCTATTAATGTGCAGGGGGAAGCATTTCTCAGTGCTGGTGAGATTCTCTAATGCCGTTGGCTCCCAGGCTGTGGCTATACCCTCCAACACAGACCATATTTCTGCGCGTCTCTGTCAAAAAATATATATTTTTATCAGTAGGCAACAATGCCTCATTAAATTCCCTGGGTTTTCTTTTTTGTGTAACACTCCCTCAAAAGGGTCTGTCAGGAACAGCTGTTTAGCATGACACAAGCCCACCAGCGGGGGAGTTTGGGCTTGTCATGTGCTACCAAGGCAAAACACAGTGTTTTTTGTCCGTTTCTGTTTCCTGTAGTCATTACAGACTGGCTAGAGGAGTCCATGGAGAGAGGGTTATAAATCAAGTCTCTTGTGGGGAGAGGGGGGGGGAGTCTCTTATACCCACCTCCCCTTGAAATGACAAAGCAGGGAGTGTGACTCATCAAACCACAGTCGCAGGTGAACCAAATCATTAGATTAGGCAGATTTATAGGTTCATGAAAGTTGTTATTACCCTCATCGTCCTCCACTGCCGCTTTGCCTGATGTCTTTATGGGGCTCCCAATGTTCCCCTCGCCCCTAAAAAAGCGTCTGTACCGGATGGGATGCTGTGACTAGATCATGGCATGCCACTGAGTGAAGGAGAAAATCACCAGGCAGTCCAGAGAGACAAGCCATTCAGATTTCTGATGGTAATAATACATCCACCTGTAGAAAGGAACAATTTAAAATTTTTAAATCCATGGATAATATTAAGAACCAATAGAAACCATTTTTTTCCGTTTTTGTTAATAGTGACTAATGAGCAAGCAAACAAAAAATAGTACAGTATATCAAATAGTCAGATGTAAACCATGTAACAACATACATTATAAGTAACTTATTTATCAAGATATTCAACAATGTTAATCCTACTTCAACTGCCATATTTTATGCCACTTTGATGCTGAAATCTACAAGAAAAATGGTGCTGGAAATGCCATCTTCTCCCTTGTCCATTTTATTTGACAGTAAAATGCTTTCAGTACAGCTCATTAAAAAAATGGTTTCCAGTAAAGCTGTCAAATAATGACAAATCCATATTGAGCAATAACTAAACAGCTGTTCACATTCACCGTGCACATCTTGAGTAGCACTCAGTCACTTCAAGCAGACCTTTGATGGACGATATCTACGCACTGGCTGACTGTGATCAATATCTTTGTTAACCTGTCTAACTGTGCCAAGGTGTGTACAGGGCAATATTACATTTACCTATATGCATTTGGTAGATGCTTTTATCCAAAGCGAATTTTGACAACTATCAATTACGTCAGAGCCAGTCTTCCCTAGAGCAATTTAAGGTTAAGTGTCTTGCTCAAGGGCACAGCAGTGATAACTGAGATTCAAACACACAATTTCCAGGCTACTAGCATGCTAGCCAGGTTCCTTAACCGTTACACCACTACCGGCAGTGACTAGTAGCATATGTTATTGTATAGCATATTGTTACTGTATATCTTTACAGCTTTACAGATACTGTACTGAACAACTTTACAACTTTACAGATACTGTATTTCTTTACAACTTTACAGATACTGTAAATCCTTACAACTTTACAGATACTGTATATCCTTCCCCTTACAAACAGACATAAAGAAACGTGTTATGAAATAAGGCAGTGTTGGAGGTAGACTGGATGCAGGGCAAGAATGAACATAAAAGACATGAAGACAAAGGAGCGAAGACCAAAAACTCACAAGTAATGCATTTCTGTAGGTGTGTGAGTAGAATCAATCCCCGCACCGCATTTTAACATGATTACACTTGCCACTTTATATATAGTTTGCCCAGAGAACAGTTTACCCTTCAAAGTGATGACAGCGCACTCACACATATGGCTTAGTATGCTTCATGACCCCCACCTACCTCCTTTCCTGGTTCGACACCTGGTATAGTTTAATGGCTTTATGGAAATGGCCCAGAGAACAGCAGTGTAGAGGATTCTAGGTCATGCTGGGATTTGTTACCTTATTACAGTGTCTGGAGTGAGGGTCTTATCGGCACCTGCCAAGTCTTTGGCGAACCCAGTGGGACTGCACTGACCCCAGAGGAAGTAATGGATATTAGAAAATCTTCCCCACTGCGATGGCACCGGATTGGGTGACAAAGAAGAAGGGGGCAGGTACATGGAACAAGAGAGAGATGGATCTGCCTGGGAGGACACAGCGGTCAAGTGGAAGAGAACGAAATTCTGTGGCCACTGTGTTAAATAAACATGCCTGTCAGCGCAGGTGACTTTATTTACCTGCAGTCTTAATAGAGTAGTCTAGAAAACCTCAAGTTAAAGTCCACATGTTTGAAGTTCCAGGTGAGGAAATAGTTGTTTGTATAACTATTTTATATAAGGAAGGTTACGGATCTGAAAGTAATGAAAGTGAAAGTCTTTCAGTTTCATGTGAAACACTGTTTACATGCCTGATCTTATCCCCTAGACTGTACACAGTGTGCAGAGAACCTCTCATAGAAATGTTTTGGTTTCAGGTGAAATGGTTTATTTGGGAGAGCCTGTTTTCTAGTTCATCTGCAATGTGTGTGCAGCATGCTGATAGCTAGCTACTGTGAGGGAGACCCCAGCTCTAAGGTCATTTGTGTCTAGACGCCAGCCATGTTGCCTGCTCTGACATGCAGCTGGAGCCGATATAGCAAGGAGAAGAGCAGTGCTTCACTCAAGTAAAATGGCATGCTGTGATCAGGCAGAGCTAGCTACACCCCCCCCCCCCCCCTGAATACTGACAGACTGATGGCATCTCTGATGACAGACTTAGCCTGACTGACTTCCGCTTGGTGAAATCGATGAAATGAAGGAGTTGTCTCCAACTCCGAGACTTAAGGTGACATTTTTTGTCACATTTTAGCAGATATATCCTCACCATCCACTAGTCCTCCATTTCATAAGTACACTGTTTTTTGTTTGTTTTTTTAAAGAATCCTGATATTATTAACTGGAAACAAAGTGGAACAAACCTGTCCTGCTGCTAACATGACTAAATTGCCCCCGCCAGTCACTGAAAGGCAGGAGTGAGTGAAGTGTAAAAACAGAAAGAGAAGTGGATTAGTGAGTTCACTTTCGGGTGTTCGGTTGGGGTTTGTTTATCCAGAATCACTTATGGTGTTTGTAAAGGTGGGGAGTGATTATGTGATGTGACACAGACATAGACATTACATCCCATTCAACCAGACCTTTTTTAGTAGGTCTCCGAAAACATACAGTACAGTCACACTGTACATGGACACTAATGTCAATCAGACTTGTCATTCTTAAAGCCTGTGTTATTGAAGGTCATATTGTCCAAATCCAATCCAGGAAATGTGGAACCTTTTCTATGTGTAAAATAAATAAAATAAAAAAAAAACATATTTTCATTGCATTTTTCTCAAAACAAATACAGAGGTTTTGCTCTGCAAATCCATGTTTTTGTTGCTGGGGATATCACATTCCCCATGACATCGCACTTGCATTCAGCAGATGAAAGCTAAAACCCATGCCTTTTATATGCCGGTGAGAATGGAGGCAGCATGCAGCCTGTCTTTTGATTCTAATCCCATGGCCAGACACAGAAATGCCATCCCCGGATTGGGTGTCGGGGAAGAAAAGACCAGGCAGATAAAGTGACACCAAACTGCAATGCCCAGGGGAAAAAAACCCAAAAGACTTCTTTGAGGTGTGGACACTTTAATGGGGCCTTTCCTGATGTGGGAGGATGGCCTATGATGGGATGAAGGGAGAAGTAAGTGAAGCTCTCAAGGCTTTTTTTTGGGAGGGGGTGGGGTGGGGGGTCATGGTCTGTTTTTTTATTGCTTTGGGGAGTTAATCAAGCAAGAGATCCTGAAAAAAATATTTGTTTCTTTTCTTTTTCCCAATCGTGTTGCATTATTAATTAGTGTTGTAGTATTTGAGACTCAAGAATGGTCTTGAGACCATTTCTGCTTTCTTGGTCTTGTCAAGGCCTTTATTTTTTTTAAACTCACAGTGGGAGGAAAATGACTCCTAATTTAATAGTGAGACCTCAAGATCTCTGTCTGTTTTTTCAACAGATTTTTTGTATGTTCATATTTACAAAAACCCATTATTACAAATCAATTTACGCAGAGAGAAGCCAACATGTGAGAGCAGTCTACAGTTATAATCACATCCAATTGAGTACAGAGGTATTTTGGTCCACATACTGCTGTTGCCCCATGGAAGATCCGTCGGTTGAGGTCAGACCTAGAGCGTGAGATGGGTCTGGATTTCTAGGCTATCAGTTTAAAGCCTATATGAAGAGATTAGACAAAAGTGTAGCAGACTGCTTCTATAAACAATCCCCAGTCTAACTTATACAACTGTGTGTCTATTGAATATTAACTGGGATGATATTAAATCATGGTCATGAAACCTTGACTCCTCAAAGACTTAGTCTTGACTTAGTCTTGACCCTTCAAAGACTCGTTTCCTAACATAAGTGGTCTCCTCCCCGTCACTATTAATTAACACATTACTGTGGTATGTTTAGTACCATGTACACACTTGTACACATGTGTTCTGACATTAAGTATGCACTCACCATGCTTCTCCTTGCGCCCCCCCTTTACAGAATCTTGCCCCCTGGTGATGTGTTAACAGGATAAAACTCCCATGATGCTCTCCTCCATCTTCCAACCATGTCACCCCTGCTATTCTTCCCTCGTGTGTCTGTCATTACAACAGCCATTAATCACCCGTGAGCCTGCCTTGGATCCTGCTGTCAGATATGGTCTCTTCCGTCACAGGCCCTGAAGTAATGGCAGAGAGAGAGAGACAACCACAACAACAACAACAACAACAACGGCGACAATGTTACACAGATAGGCTTTGTACGTGTTAGATCTGGACCCACACCGACCCAACTGGTCCTGGTAACATAGAGTCTCTGTCAGGGGTCTGAGTGATAGTGCCTGTGCTGTGTGTGGTAGGGACTGAGACAGACCAGGTCCTATCACACATTCTTTTTGTCTTTTTTGTTTTATTCTGGCCTTGGTCTCTACAGAATTTGTAAGTGTTTTGTGTTTAGTTTTGATGCATTTTAAAGATTAATCATTAAATAATATTTAATGACTCATCTGGTGAATGTGCTCGAGGTTTGATTACTAGCTTTCAAATGCAAAAAAACCTTGGCAAAACGATATCTCTTAGACACGTTTTCTTTTTAATCCACAAGTTTTCTTTTTTTCTTATAAAAGAGTGAATATGGTAGTGCTGAAATGAGTTTGCTTTACTGAAGTCTTCAAAGGTTTCATCTAACAAATTGAAGACAGAATTTACATTTGCATGCTTGCTTAAGCCACCCACACAATTTACCAAACTACAAGGGTGATCAAAGGTTGATTTAATGGGGAATCTGCACTAGGGGGGAGTTTTATTACAGGCCTAAAATACTAACAGATGATAGCAGGAGAACTGTCGCTAGGAATTTGGGCCGACTGAGGTAGTGATAGGGTGTCATGTGTTTATTTGTATTTCTCTGGGTTAAGAGAAGCAGACACTAAAGAGGTGGGGTGAGGTGTGTGGGTGTGAGTGTGTGTGTGGGGGGGGACCTTCTCCAGACGCCTTCAAATCAATAAGATGTAATGGGGTCTGAGAATGGAGAGAAGGCGGGGTCCCAGATGTCAATGAATTTGCTTATCTGTGGCTAGCAAGCTGCAGCTGGCCCAGTGCCGACGTGGGCCCAGCCACCTGTAGATCTCTGATACTGGACTCACTTGCCCAGTGCCAGACAAAGAAATCAGAGAGGCACAGCCAAATTGCATACCCTCTCCCCCAAACACACACACACACACACACACATCCACCACATCCACCACCATCTCCCTACACTGCATTCATACCCCTCACCTCTTCCTCATCACCACTGTCCCCTGCTCCGGCAAACACAGTGATATTCATAGGGTCATCGCAAGGGGAAAGACCGAAGAGTTAGTTGCAAAGAGAGGATGAAACATCAACCATCTAGTTCTGTTTGTTTCCATGTGTTTGAGAAAGGCAGGTACTGTATATATATTTATATATATAGTGAGTGTGTGTGTGTGTCTGTGTCTGTGCCTATGACTGATATGAGTGACGGCCAAATAATCAAGCTTAATTACTAAGCTAAGGTGGATGGTTTTTAGTCTGTTAATCAGTCTGGCATCATTCCAGCAGACTCCTATCTGGAGCTGATACATGGTAATAAACAAGCATTTCTTCATAGCTGCTGCGTCCTGCTTGGCCCTTCCTGCCTGGAGAACAATGACGGCTGACTTTCCTGTCTATGAGCAGTCGTTTGTTAAAAGAGGGCGCAAACACACTCCTGCGGAGGTGCGATAAGGAGCGTGAACATGCGCCCCGCTATTTCGTTATCACACTGACATGCTCAGAATGCCCCCATGCCAGCACCGCGCGTGACTCGTGGCGAGCAGCATTATCGCCACCGCAAGAGCATGCCTTTATACCAGGACCTGACACACATGTCGAAAGACAACAGCCTTTAATTGACTTTTTAGACCTAAAACAGCCAGGCAGATGTGGGTCTTTTAGTCTGTCTATCCATGCATCTGTCTGTCTGTATGTATGTGTGTCTGTCTCTTTCCAGCCAACCACACCAATCAGACATACAGACAAAATGGTGAGTGACAGTGTAATGCTCCCATAGCCCTGGTTGGTGAGCAGGGGCTGGTCCAGTCGGCCGTTTCTTCTTGAAGCGGTGCTGATTGGAAAGTGCCTGAGTTCAAGCTGAACTGATTGCCCCTTGCGCTTGCAGAGAAGTGTATGGCTCGTGGGAGATATGGGTCCTCGGCTCGATCACATCCAAGCTCTCCACTGGAACATGGCAAAATGGCACTCCTGCCATCAGAAGAAAATAATATATATAAATAATATTCCATCCAATTCATCGTTGTTTGAGTTTCTGCTTGGTTTAAAAAAAAATCACCTTCAAAAAATCTCTTCAAAATTGTCCAGGTCTATGTTTCTGTTTCAGAATTCTGGTTCTAATGTAATCAACAGAGATACTGCCTTTAGATTCAATATTGTCACTTGAGACTCTATCTCCTGAAACAGATGGCTGAACATGAACAAGTATAAATTTTTGGAGTTAAGACCAATTATTATTGTGACATTGTTGATTCAAACGGTACATTGCAGTCTGCTACCGCTTTTGCCAAAGAATGTACTTTACTTTACTTAAGTGATCAACTTCACTGTCAAAATAAATAATGCCAAACAAATCTTCAAGGTCTCACAGATCAATGATGCAGAAAAACAGAACAATTCAACAGAGATGTTTAGAGAGAGAGACAGGAATGTAATGAAAATCAGCAAATGTTAAAGAGAATCTGCATACGAAAGACCTGTGTCACATAACATGAAATGCCAAGAATAGAGTGCTGTAGTGCAGAAAACTTAAAGTACTGAAGGATCTGGCTGAAAAAAATAACATTGTGACAAATTATGAAGGATTATATTCCTTATAGGAATACACAAAAAAACTAATAAATGTATGAGTGGAATTACAACACCATTTTAATGTTCTTGAGTCTGATTTGTAGAATGCTGTAATAGCCACCTGGCACTCGATGCAGGCAGACTTCACAACTTTATGGTGATACCTCGTCACTACAGGATCACAGAGTTGTTGTTATTCATCAGGTAACAGTAACGCAAAAACAACACACAACTTACAAGTTATTGCAATACTTTCACCTAGTGGTTACATGAAGGTACATCAAAAAGGTTTAGACACCAAAAAGTATTTTTGTTCTAACCAGACAATAAAGTGATTGAATTGGAACCCATCTAAGTGGTTAGTGTTATCTCTTATGCAAGCTGCACTTCTTTATGTGCCTCTGGGTAACTTCTGTTGGATGTGCTTCAGCTTCGGAGCTCAGAGACAGGCAGTCAGAGTGAAACAGCATCTGACTCAAGGACACATCCACATGAGGAAACGAGGGGGGACACTCTGACCAGGAAATCTCTGGCTTAAGGATGATCACTGCCATGACTGCCCAATCAGATAATTTCTCTTGTGACAGGAGCTGATGGGCTATGACATGAGACCAGAACAGTTCGCAATGAGGATTTTAAGTTGTATTTTAAGTACTGCTGCCTGTGTTGTAGACAATGAATTGGCTAGGGCAGTGTTTCTCAAAAAATTTCAGACCGTGAATCACTTCCCCCTAAAAATAAATCTCACCGACCACTCGGGTTATCTGTATGCATAAAATGTATTGAAAAGTATTGTATAATACACAATCTATTATCTTGATCCCGAGGGACATTTCAGGCCGCTGCATTTCTCTGTGAATTAGTGACACACACACACACACACACACAGCTCACAGGGAGCACACAGTGAGTGAACACATGCACTAACCCAGAACAGAAGATATCCCTGGGGAACAGTAAGGGCGTTAACCAAGGGCTGTGGATGTGGACATGGGACAGCAATGTTTCAACCACTTCCCCCACCCACACTTTGCCTACTGCTCAGGGATTGATCCGGCCGCTCTTCTGGCTGCCCTGTTGGTGCTGAATCACGTCCCTGATTGGACAACAGCATGATGAAGACAATCTATGTAAAAGACTCCTTTGGAGTTGAGTAAAGCATTGTTTCAGAATAACACAAGAATGATATTATAGCACAGCAGTTTGTGGACCATAAGTGGTCTACAGAACATGCCTTGAGAAACAATGGGTTAAGGTCATCATACGTAGATTCTCATATTCATTTTGGGCATTTAGTGTTATTACAACTTTACAGTCTGATGTTTTTTTTTTTTATTTTCTATTTCATGTCACATGCGTAGGCTACACACTTGAAGAACACATGCATGCACAAGCACACACATACACACGCACACTTACACAGGATTCAAACACACACACACACACACACAGAGAGAGAGAGAGAGAGAGAGTGACTTTAAGGTTATTTAGGGGACAATGATCAATAAGTTTCCCGTAACTCCTACTTAATCTCTATAATGAGCCTCATTGCTTCAATTAATCAAGACCTAACGTGAACAACCTCCACCCCCTGTTTAGCACACAACTCTGAGCATCCCTTATAACCCTGGCCTCATCTCCTCTCTTACCTCCACCTCCAACCCCACCCCTGCCCACCCATTATCCTCTCCGCCCACACGTTCAGTCCTCACGGCGCAGAGGACCAGTTCTGCCTCGCCACCCTCATCTGAGTCAGGGGTGAGTAACAATGCATGCACCCTGCAGAGGTGCACTTGGGTTTGCAATGGATATTAAATACATAAATTAGTAACACGCATGGAATTTTGAATGTTTTTGTATATATATATATATATATATATACATACATGTATATTGTGTATATATATGCAAAATTCCATGCGTGTGACTAATTTATGTAGGTAAATACACTTATGGAGATTGCTGTACACAAGATGCATGCAGCTGCTCCATGCCTGCTTTAATGTTTGACTATTTGATTGCCTGTCAAATTATTTCAATGTGCTTATAGGCTACAAGTAACACAGTACATTCATCGAGACACATACAGGGAAAAAGCACATCATAAATGCACAAACAGATGAACCACCAATGGCAAGTTGTCTGAGCTGTTGTTTCCAACTCTTGTGAACTACCCTGTGGGAAAAATAAGAAGCACCACTCTAAAGAAGACCCAATTTTAAACAACATTTCTGAAGATAAAAGCATTCTAATACACTCAACTGAAAAGTACATGTATTGCATTAATTAAGCTGAAAAGCTCATTCAAATCAGATTCCTCTTTGATTAGTAAATCCATGTACATGGTGCATTTATCATCTGTCCTAATTTCTCGGCATGGTGCTAATAACTTATCTCTGCCAGACACATTTTCATCGAAGGGAAGGTGTGCGTATTCAGGAGGATGTATTTTAAAGATGTTTAATTTGGCTAACAGGATTGGAAGTGGTGTCAGTTAAGATTATAAGCCAATCAGACATCCCTGTGGACATCTGAAGATCTGCAATGCTAAGATTTTAGGTATGCTAGATGCCTAAGCCAGAGAATGGGAATATGTGAAACTGATACAAGATATATAGCGTTCTCCTTTATCAAACCAGATTTTTTTCCAATGGAGTTTCTATTGTTTTGAACAGTCTGAATTCATTTGCTGAACGAAGGGCTGTGAGATGCAGGTGGAAGGGGGTTGGGGATGGGGTGAGACACAAGCACCAGGCCTATTATGATGAACGATTTGGCTGCATTTAGAAAACTATCGATTCCTTTCCGGGCTCATAACACAGGGCGATGATCACGTAGAGACGAGGCCATTATGGCGAGGCAGACACTCGGACAACGAGGCAGGATAATGTGCGTCCTTTTTGATTTGTCTCCTTTAGCACTGGCCCTGTCTGACAGGAAGAAGAGAGGTGGGCAGAAGAAGGGGGGAGAGGAGAGGTGAGGACAAGATAGGAGGGAATATGAGGGAGCAGAAGAAGAGAGTAGAGGACAAGAGAAGAGGAGGAGCGGAGAGGATAGAAAATAGAGGAGTGAGGTGAGTGAACAAAGGTGGGTTGGGAGGTGGGGGTGACGACAGGAATTATCCATTAATCTCCACAGTCGTCCCAAAGGGCAAAACACAAGACACGGTGCATTCTCTGCAGCAGCCCCACACTGGGAGCGGGGTCCTGTCAGCACAATAACACACCATAGAAATGAAGTTTCTGCAGGTGAGGCACATAGGAATCACAGTTTCAGCCCTCTGGGGCAGTTTGGTTTTATTTTCCAAGTCTGCTTCGAGATAGCTGGACCTGGCTGTGCTGGCTTGAGAATTAGCACTATTGCAGCTGTTTGTTTTTTGGTGTGCCATTAATTTGCACAGCCAAACGCCAAGCTGCTGTGTCCACCATTAAGGTTTATGGACTGGAGTTAATGACCGCTCATATAGTTCATTCATTTTACAAGCAGTGGTGGAGGCGTACTGTGGGGACCTGATATTTACTGATTACTCTCAGTTATGCAAACTAAGTCAATATTTGATTTAAGAAGCGTATAGAGATACATTTTTACATTAACATTTATGACCTTACTAACCATTAACATTTTTTCCATGTAGCAAGTTTGCACATTTCCTTGATGTTACAAGTTTGCAAGTTTATTGATTACACAAATATATGTGGAGAAAAAAGCCCTTAAGTAATGCTACAGAAACGTGAATGCAAATTCAAAGTATATACAGTATATGATTTTATTAACACCAACTGAGAAATGATAAACTGAATGCTATTCAGGTTCACTGCATTGTCTGGAACTGTGAAAGAATTTGTTAAATCACAAGAACTGTAAACCTAACCTATGAGACCTAGGCTATTTTCGGGGTAATTTCACTGACTTTACTTTGGTCACACTTTACTTGACGGGTGAGTACATAACATATTCATAGCAGCTGTCATAAATTGCATTCATGACTGTTTCATAAGACATGACAACATTCATACCTAATCTTTCATAAATGTGGAAGACAGAATGACGTGCACAATAAAATGTCATTCTACACATTCATCCAGCTAGTCAAAGCAAATTGTCTAGAAAATGTAGGCAGATGAAGATTAGAGATTTTTCCATTACATCTGGTAGGCTATCAGCGGTGACCAGGCCAGACAATCCCCTTGTTTGCATACATCATGGACTTCGATATCAGTGATTGTATTTGCTATGTGTCCTTCTAAATCGGCTCGGCTCAACAGGTTTTAAGCCCAGCATCACATTTCAAGCTTCAGTGAAAGAGGGGAATTGAGGGGAAGCATCTGAGCACTTTAAAGCCACTTGTCACTGCCACCGTTATTAGCATTTAGCTCTATTCTTTCTCAGAGTCTAATTTAAAATTCCCCATCTTTTGTACATGCTGTTCTCTCCTCTTTATCTTGCCACGCAGCCTTTTGCTCGAGGGCACGTTATTTTTAGCCCCCGAAATGTACACGGCTTATTTACCGGCGTCATATCATCATAGCTGTCAAGAAGCATCCTTTCACAGCCTAAACCTTGTGCATATCTGTGTACTCATAATTGATTCTGTGTTCTATCACCACGGAAATGCCGTGGAGATAACTCGGCTGCCACGTGGAGCAGACAGAAGCCACCGTGGAAGTTGGGATAGATTGTCATGTTTTTAATCAGGATTTTGTAAAGCACTGGGTGAGGATCAAAAGCTGAGTCTCACTGCAGTGTTCTAGAATTTCTTATTTATTTAGAGGCAAATTATGGTCATGTATGGCGCACCATATTTTAGACAGTCAGAAATCATGTAGGCCTACATAGATATTTGGAATTCCATCAACCAGAAATTTGTGAAGTGTGACGGCATGTGTGTACACTATGAAGTTTCTTTAACACAAGAGGTTTGAAAAAAGGAAATAGAGGAAGAAAGAAAAAAAGAAACTTTGAAAGTCAACACGTGCTATCATCCTGCTGGGCGTTGCCTGAACAAAGAAATCTGAAATAAAAAGTCTGGTCCCTGACATCAGCAGGTTCTATGTGCCCTGGAGCTGCCTTCACATCTCAAGCTGCAGAGCCCTGCATTAAGACCCACTACACCAAACCTCTCTAAATATGGCCTTCTAAAAAAAATAGTTATTTTCATAAAGTAATATTAAAGCAACTGGCTTTATACACCCAGATGCACTGTGTGTGTGTGTGTGCGTGTGTGTGTGTGTGTGTGTGTGTGTGTGTGTGTGTGTGTGTGTGTGTGTGTGTGTCTACATAAACTATAAGTGCATGTGCACTTTTCCAAGTACACAATAAACACACTTCTGTCAATGGTAGTAAACACATACACATCAATAACAGTTTCACCTCACAAGCGGCAGCAAGCCTTTTTGTGTACTATATGTGCATACTCCCATACGGGTCATGAATGGTGACAAGGGCAGCACCCGTCTGGTGGAAAATGTTAGATGTCTCTGCCTCCCATTTGATTTTCCACAGCCTGACTCATGGTGAGCTCCATTGTGCCTTGTCACAGGAGCTTAGATTTGAAATGGGTATGTTATCGGCTGATGCCATGGGAAAGACTGCTCTTGGCACAAATACTTCAAGGCCCCAAAAATACACATGCTTGGCGCGCAGTCCTTTTTTAGGCATCCATCTACAGAAATATCAACAGCCATAATATAAAAAGGTTCTAGCATGCCTGCAGTATAACTTAAAAATCCAGAGGAACGGTATTTACTGTCATACTACAATGAATAATTTGATCTCGCAACTCAACATTCAGCCCTAACAGCTCATTCGAATGTAGAATGCAATGCTATTTATGGTCTCTAACCCTGGCCACTTATTTTTTGATGCACCTGAAGTATTCAAAGCACTAAAGGCATAAGTATGCTTAAATAATATAGCACAGGTATCTCTAGATAGTGCTGTGGATGGCCCATGACCCTAATAGTATTACATCCAGCGCTAATTTACTGGGAAGGTTTTGGCGTTGCTATTTACACACGTTAACTCAGCCCCAGCACAGCCTACGTCCATAAACAATCTACTGTGTATTCCTCTGAGGTAAATGGTAAAATATGGGGTCAATGCACTTGTCAGCCCTGACAATAATTAAAAACATGAATTAAATTACCCCCCCCCCCCCCACTCACACACACAATAGTGTATTTTATTTTTGTTGTTATTGATGTTTAGAGATTGAACGACTGAGCTTATTCTTATTCTATTAACCCACTGCAAATCAGTATGGCTCTGCCATACCCTGTGACATAGGGTGGTCTAATAGACTAAGCAGTCTGGCCACAGCAAGTAAAACCTAGACAAATGCAAACATGTATCTTATACCAGACTTCGAGCCACTTCATTTCAATGCAGCATTAATGGTTACTCATATCCCATCTTTACATATTGCTAAATCAGGCCTGACAGCAATGCAGGAGAGAGACAGAGAGCACGCGAGAGAGCGCGCGAGAAAGAGAGAGAGAGAGAGAGAGAGAGAGAGAGAGGAGGGGGGCTGATTGAAACCTGATTGCTGTGACCCAGCAGGGCCCCTTGCCTGAGCCTCCACTCATACTTCCTCACTTAATCAAGTCAAGTCATTACGAGTGGGGTACTAATCACTGGCATTGTTCTGCATGCAAGTGGCTGAGCTCACTGCCGTGTCTGGGCCGTACCCGTGCCAGTCCTGCCCTGGTGTCATCTACCTCCCCCAAGACTTTTTACATTACACAAAAGAGCCCCTGATTAGCTGTCAGGTTATTAATATGGATAGAAGCCCATGGTGAGTGGAACACACTTCCCCACAGCAAGGGGGTTTGTTATTGTATGGAAAGCATTGGGTCAGGACAGAGGAAATAAACAAACAAGTGCAGCTTGATCAATCCAAAGTGGAAGATTGCAAACTGCAAAACTTACCTCCCAAGAAATGCACAGTGGAAAAAAAACAAAGACATATTGTGTGTGTGTGTGTGTGCTTGTTGGTAAACATCCTGGCAGCACAGAAGGAATGAGAGTATGGCATTTAATGTCCCTGTGCAGTCGCCTACCTGGCGTGCGTCAGATTAGGACGTGAAGGTGGTTGCCCTGCCCGGCTTTTGGCACACCTCAACCCCCGCAGCAGGATAATGAGAAAGAGTTGGGTCTGGGGTAACGGCCCAGCTGCTTGAGTGACACCAACAGCAGACAGAGACAGAAGCCATGCAGTCACCAGCAGAAACCTTCTCTAAAAATGGTCATCAATTTAACACTAGAAGCCTTATCAGTATGGCATACATAGTTGCCTTTCCGTGGGTTTCCAATTTGATAATGGAGACAAGCTCTCTTTAAAAGTACTGGCAGATTCACTCTGCATTCTCAATTAAGGCTGCATACCTGCCGTGCAGAGGCAACTAGATGTTTCATTTCGTTGCTGGGCCATTTAATTTTACCCAAATTTTACATCTGCAAATAAAGAGGATGTAATTCACAGGACACAAGAAAAGCATATTGTAACAAGATTTGCCCACACCCAAGGGCAACGGTGAAGTTAATTGCTGGGTAAAAAAAATCCAATGTGTGACAATGCGCTCGCCTATTACCCCATGCCTGAATTGACACAGCTAATGAGCAAATTAAGAGTGTATTAATTCAGCCAGACGACCAGGCACATGTGGGAAAGAGAAAGAGAGAAATAGAGAGGAAGGGAGGGACAAAGTGGAAGAACACAGCAAGAGTCCCCACTCTCTGATTTAAAGGTTAATTTGGAGATGGAGAGAGACAAGGAGAAGTGTCCCTGATAATGTTTTGATGCACCTGGATTGACGCCCGCTGTTCTAACAGGTGGGGGGTACCATGATGTCAGATTGTGTGTGTGTGTGTTTTGAAGTGTGTGTCTGTGTGTGTGCATGTGTGTGTGTGTGTTTGGGGGGGGGGGGCTTGCACAGCCTAACACCAGACCCACGGCGAGGCAATTATGAGTGCTGGCCTCATCAATAGTGCCGCAGGGCTAGACTGCCTTATGTCACGACTCAATGAGAGAGGCGAGGCGGTTGCAGTGAGGTGCTTGCCAGCTCAGGGAGAGAGGGAGAAAGGTAGACAGAGAGAGAGAGAGAGAGAGAGAGAGAGAGAGACAGAGAGAGAGTAAGGCAGGACAGAGTATGACTTTGACAAGGTCAGTCTGCAGAGCAGCAGGGGAATGCCAGCATGTCAGTGATGACCTAATGCTGACCTTCCACTGACCTTGCTCCACAACACACCACATTGTTTTTTATGGCCACTGTGTTGTCTCTGATTGATGGGTTTCATCAGTGCCAGACATACTAGGTGACCGTTTGGACTGTCTTTCATTCATTTGATCAGCCAGTTGGCGCAAAAGCACAAACAAACATTAAGGATGTGGTCAGGGGTTTGTATGTTGTTGTATGTTGATGTTCCTGATGGTGTTGTGTTATCGCTGAAGAATTTGATCTGACATCTCATGCCCACATCTGCAGGGAAGTGGGCCAGAACAGGATAAATTTACGGGCCGGTGACGTCCACTGAAATGGATATGTCAGGAGGCTTTGTTTAATTACACTGAACTAGGCCCTAGTCCTTTCTTTAAGTTAATTAAATATGTACTTTGACTAATTAAAGTCCTATCCCTTGACATTTAACAAGCAAAATGGCGCCACACGTAATGGAACTTTATGATCCGTGAACGAGTTGTGAGGGGGGAAAAAAAGAAAAAAAAAGGAAAACATGATTGCTTTAGACAAGCCTCAGAGTCTCCACAGTAAAACCAGCAATCACCGTAACTTTGTTCACATGTAATTATACTGTAGTAAAAAATGGGTTAGGGCTTGCAAAAGACAGCAATTTATTATCGTGCCCAAATCAATGAACACTTAGGCATTTATGGACAACACTATAATAATTGTTTGCCATGACAAAGCTAAGCATCAGAGTTCTGATGCCCCCCAAAAAACAGTTTAGGTTCTCAGAATAGCAACATTACAACATCTTTTACTTTTACATGCAAATTCAAATTTCATCTTCATTCTCTTGTCTGGATGAATGTGGAGAAGAAATATTAGTGAAAAGTAGCATATAAATGGATGACTGCAAACCAAAATCAACACGTATTAGTATTGTACTGGTACCAGTATCGGTTTCTATACTGGTATGACACAATGATGGCCTGATTGTACTATCTCAAACTCACTTCTGTTGCAAAAGACATTTTTAATGGTTGGTCATATGTAAGCAATCCAGAAGCTTGGCTTTTACCTGGACTCTGCAGTGTAATACAACTGTGTGATAAAAGTATCAACAGTAGTAGAATAGAGCAGTGATTTCCCTCTTCCTTAAGGGAGTAACACACACACACACACACACACACGTGCGCGCACACACACACACACACACACACACACACACTCACACAAGCACACCCTGGTGTCTTCCACCACTGTGGTGGACCCTAGGGTTTCCTCCAGGCTTCCCCTCAATTTGTCGTCACACCTACACTTAGCCTCTGTGAGGTTGTTACCCAACAACGTGGGAAAAAAAACCTCTTCCATCACAGTGCATGTTACTTGGACGTCACCAGTGCAGGCTTTCTACCTCAATTGTGAGGGGAGTCAGTCTATTGTGACCATGCCTTGAGAGATATCCCCTCTAATCACATACGAACAACACAGGAACATCTGCAAAATACGACCAGTGGTTGCACAAGAAGACATGGACTGTTATTATGCCAGTGTAAAGTACGGTGCATGCCACACTAGTACATGTGAGACCTTCTTATTTGATATTTCCTCATAATATCACATGTCAGGAGGCATTTCCAATTGACACAACACTGCATTTAACTGTGTTCAGCAAAACGAACAGCCAGATACAGGGAACAGGGAACTTACATAATGGGAAAGCCCATGGGATCCTGTTTTCCAGAGTGTCTCTACCCTACAGCACAGAGACCACCCGTAGGAGGGCGTAAGAGCGAGAGAGAAAGATTACAGTGATATATCATATTTATGCACCTTATTAAATAACACAGATTCATATTAATGGGCCAAGTTAAATAATTCACTCAGACCCTGTGTTATGTAGGCCCATTTTATTGGGCTCTGAGAGTAAAGCCTGTTATTGGCACAAGGCATCAACTACCAGCTAGGCCATTGCGCTTACGGCCTTTCTCTGACTAAGTGAAGAAGATCAACGCCAGGGCTTAAACTGCGTTTGCCTTTGGTCCCGCTGTGGTCCAGCATCATTCCCAAAATGTTTTTCCTTGTTTCCTCTTTCATTGTTATGAAGTTTCAGAATGATGAAAGCATGGTATGAAACCTCATTTTAAACTGGAGAAGAAGGGAGATTGGTGAAGTGCCTCCACATTTCATGTATAGAAGCTACACAATGTACTTTAAATCAAAGCAATGAAATATTTAATGGGATAAAAGTAACTATAAATAATACAATGATAAGACAAAGAAATATTGTAAAGCACATAAGTAAAAAACAAACAAAAAAACATGTCACAAAGTGCGGCTAATTAAATACTATGCTTTTGCTTTTGTTTCTCTCTTAAAGCAGTCTACAACAATAAGGACAACAGCTACAACAACAAAGCTATTGTCTCTCGGTGAATACAATAGCAAATTTTTTTTTTTGGTCTGGTCACTGAGATCAGGTCACTGAAATTCTGCACGTTGATCTGTGAGGAGGAATGACTCTGATGCATCATCATCAGCTCCACTGAAACTGTGGTAAGGTGGTAGGTGTTTGTCTCCTCTGCTTACTTACAGTCTTATCTGGTCCGGCCCAGGCCTGGTTCTGACGTGGCATGGAACCGGGAAGCCAGTGGCAATTTAGGTTCTGATCCCTTCGCAACTGCAAACAAACGGGGTGGGTGCTCGCTCCCAGGGTGGCAGGTAGGCAATGACACAATGTTCTGTGGTCACGGAGGCGGATAGAGAGAGGCTGGGCGGCTTCATTCGGTGCATGCCGAATAGGACACGCCCCACTGCTGTCTTATTACCTAGCCAGCCACGACCCCCCCCCCCCTCCCCTCTCACCACCACCCCCATCTCCATCCCCCCAGCATGCTAGCCCTGAGAACGTATTACAACAGGAAAGTCAATTTTAGCTCCAGCTGACTGGCCTAATCTATTCAAGCAAGGAAGGCAAACCCCCGACATGCCTAAAGACAAACCCAAATCAGCTTCTCGTTTCTCTCTTTTTTTTAGAATATTGCGTTTTAGCACCCTTTTCAAACACAGGCTTTATATATAAATAACTAAATTAGAGGCCCTTGCAGCACATTTGCAAACAACTTGCACCTCAGTTTTAACCTTGATATGGCTCATATCATCTTGCGTTATTCGAAGCAGTGTGCACTCCATTCACCAAAAAATATCTCATAGTCAGAAATAATTTGTCAGTATGCGATGCCTCATCTCGAGGAAGACGCTGCCTTTTGAACAGCCTTCATGGCCTGCTTATATTTCTTTATCTCTGCAAGAGATTATTTATTTGCATTTAGTGCCACTTGTTTTGTATCTATTGTAAATACATCCCTATTAGTTCTCAAATGGGGTTTTAGAAACTCATTCTCATTTGCTGGAGGTATATGTGGGCTGAATGCTGAATGTGGGGTACTCTGATGATATGAGTGCAAAAAAGGTAGTTTATTTGGCTTAACAAGCTAGAAAACTCTCGATACTTCATGGAGGGCTCTCCATTTTCCAGCTTCTGGTTTAATACTGCCATCTAAAGATGTGACACAGGCAGGGAATTTAAACCGAGTCTGTGAATCAAGCTACACAATCTTAAGAAGTTGGTTGAATTAACACCACCGATTGATCCCACAAAGAAGGGCGACTTCATTCCTGAGTTGCTGTTTTGTGCTGTACAAATCCAAATCCCTCAAATGTAAGCCTGATTGACTGATGTTTATTTTTATACAAATGCATGCAAAATACAGTGTGTAACAAATCCAGTAGCCTATAGGAAAGTGGACAAATTAACTGTTACAGGGTACATTTCTTTTTAACATTGCTAATTACAGTCTCAAACCTATAGTCTTGTATTAAATTCTTCCTTCAAACCTAATTGATGTCTTTCGACTGTCTATGAATCAATGACTGATATGCGAGTCACTGTTAAGGCTAAACAAACAAAAGTGTCACAACAGATGACAGAGACCGAATATTGTAGGCAGTGGAGACTGTAATGAACTGTGCTAACTACTGCTGTTCTGTATTTGAATGCAGCTGTCTGCAGTTGTCTGTCACATTATTTATACCAGTACCCCAAGGCAGGGCTAGCAAAAACAGTGTTATGCCTCCTCTCTTGCTCTTAGCACAGCCATCCAGTACACCAAGGTGATCTTGCTGTTAACCAGTGGAGAAAATGTGCCTAATTAAGACGATATTCCCCCTGGTGTTCACAAGATGTAAACAATGTTGGCATGTAATAGATGACTTGTTATTTTCCTGCTTTGGGGACCTATGTGTAGGCAGACACAGGAACTCCAAAATGTCATGGCGACCTTGCCAAACATTCCAGTCCCACTGCCCCCACAAACCCCACTGAATGTGATTCCTTTTGAGGATGATCCAAAAGTTGTATACAAGTACATGAGGCGTCCATTTCAATCCCCAGGCCTAAAAACATTTCAAAGGGAAAATAGTATAGGATATTAAAACAAGTGGCACAGCTTTTATGTCGCCCAAAACATCTATATTCCATACAAGTGTCCAGCAGTGGGATGGAGTCTCTTGTTAACAATCCTCACCCAGTAGAATTCAGCTCAGAGTCCTCTCAGCTTTTCCATGTGTGACTCCTCAAGAAAATCTCAACTTCACCAGATTTTTAGAGCTTATAATAGTGAAACAACATTCACCGAATGTTGAGTGGCTTGGGTCTAGACATTGTAAACTGCTACACAGGCTTTAGTCAGTTTCAATAGCACACAGCACCCCATCACAGACATCCTTAAAATCTCCTTGAACCTAAAAAGTGAGGAGAAATAGAAGTTGGATGTCGGAGTAATTAATCAGCTCACAGCTTGCAGTGAACGCTGCGCTGGGAGTCAAGAAACATCTGGTAAGTGCAGCAAGGTGCTGATTGTATCAAAACTACAAGGAGAGCCTCTCTATAAGACGCTGCAGTGTCATAATCTATGTGGTAAACACTTATCATGGAACTGGCATTGATTAGAATGTGCTTCTCATCAATCGTTAGCAGCTCATTTCAATGCACTAATAATCCTGCCATCTGCACTCGAAGGGGAAGCTGGTGGAGGAGTGAAAAGGTGGCAATTTCAAGCCAGCATCTGAATCTGAAATGTGCTGGAGTCTGATCTGCTCATCACCCTGCCATTTGATGTGTTATGTGCCCATGCTAAATTGGTAGCATGTATCAGAGCAGTGTCGCATGTTTCAGTTCGGGCTGCGTTTACGTCCTTTTACAGAAAAGCTATGTAATTCCATATGATGTCATTCGTTAAATATATTGTCTCTGTTTCCACAAACAGTATGCAGCACAATTCAAAGCACTGTTGTAGGTGTAAATACATTTCAAACATCATTTTGCCTGAGAGTGCTTTCAAAAAACAAATTCAATTTCAAGTGGTACTGCTTTTTATATTGATCTGCAGAGAGATCAGGAATAGCAGAGATCAAGGGTTTTAATGGTAATTGTGTTTTACATGGAAAGGAATGTAATCCTTTGTTGCATATTTTTGTTTTTAAAAATATTTACGCTGTTGCAAGATAGAAATGATGGAATGTTACAAAATGCATGATATTTGCTTAATTGTTTAATATTTTGATTTTCACTAAAGCCACTAAATAATTCCGGTCTTTGTGTCTTGGGCCTCCTATCATTATACATGTTCAGGCCCAGCAACTAATGTCCTCTCCTCCCATTACTAACACTCAGCTCCTTTCTTAGCCTAGAAAGAAAAAATAAACAAAGAAATAAATAAATAAATATATCTATATATATATATATATATATATATATATATATATATATATATATATATATATATATATATAAAGAGACATAAAGAGACAACTCTCTTTCAGTTTAGCATTTCATGACAACACCTCCAACAAGCACAGGCTAACACTATCTCCTCAGCAGTGAGAATGAATGCTCAGTGAGTGCATTTATCTGGCAAATATTAAATATAGATTAGGGGGCCATTGGGAGGTAAGCGCTGCCATAAGAAGGATTGATTGTCCCAGAAAGTGGGGCTCAGACTGCAGCCATCACCTTGAAGGTCCCATCCACTTAATGATGTCATGAGCCATGTGCTTCCCTCTTTGAGGGATGGCAGCCATTTTGCTGAATATTCGGACAGCCTACTTAAATGGCAATTGCAAGCAGTTAAAGACAGCATACTCAGCCACTGAGTATAGGCAGAAGATAGATATAGTATGTTACAAGGCAGAGGAATGATAAGAAATCAAGTTATTGTAGCAGGTATGGTCCTTTTGGAGAATTGTTCAGCATTTAGAAAGCATTATCACCAATATCTTCTTGTTTCAGTCTGAAATATTAAACACAGCTTCTGTGTAAGTGTCGGGAGTCATAATTTGCACACAGTTGGTTGATATAAAGAAAGCTACAGAGAAAAAAGAACAATAATAACGCTCTCAACCTGTGATGCAACAATGCTGATTAATGTGTGTGAATTCCACAGCTACTTAAACTTTTCCGGAAGTTCACTGATCTTGAAAAGGTGACAAGAGACATAAAAGTCTACTGTCAAATTACTGTTCTAATTTGCATAGGCCTGGAATATGCCCATAAGCCTTTCCAAGAGTGAGGAGTGGGGTGGACGCGTGCCAGTTATGAGGCGTTTGGAACGCTATGTGCAATTAGGCTCCCCCGCCATAAAGAGGCGTCCACGGCGGCCATGCCAGTGCTTTTGCCCAGACCCTGATCTCTGTGCGGTGCCAGGCCGTCAGCGGATGGTTTGAAAGGTGGCGTCTGACAGGGGAGACGAGGGAGAGAGTTGGGTGGTGGTGGGGGACAGGTTCGCTGCCAATGGGCTTCTGAGCGGATTTGGAGGTGTGCGCGTCTGCGGATGGGAAAATCTCCCCATCCGAAAAGTCGATTAAAGGCGGCAGCTGTGTTTCAGGCCCTGCCAGGGCTGCTGCATCCCTCTCTCTCCCTCTCCTTTTGTTTTATCCTTTCTCTTTCTCCATTACTTTGTCTCCTCCAGTCCTCTCTTTCCGTCTTGACTTCAAGAAGCCCAGGGAAACATCCTTTGAGGGGAGGAATGAAAAAAGAAGATAGAGAGAGAGAGAGAAACCCAAGAGAAGCAGCCCAGCCATCTTCTGTGGAGGGGAACTTTGGTTAATCACCCTTCAAAATCGGCCCTCGCCTGCCTCCACTGGCCTGTCCCATCAATTAGCACAGGCGAGTCGGTGGTTCACTAGCGTTCAGTGCGTCTGTGAACTTAATGGCTCATTAAGAAGGCACACCTGGTTTGCCGGAGTAAATTACCATCAACGAGATCAAAAGAGAGTAAGACGACTGAGATGATCATCGTCTGAAGCCAAAGGGACTCTGTTGGTTAACAGGAAGAACACAGAGAATTTCCTGTGGAATATCTAGAAGAAGGGATGACATTTGCCTCTCACAGGGGCTTTGTTACTCTACACATGGCCAGACTGAACAATGACAGATGATAAATACTGAATCTTTTGCATATTATTCTGTCTGGCTAACCTCCCTTTTATTAAAGTATCTGTCACCATCTTTGAACCACTGCAAACTCCCCCTTCACTTGCCCTTTCTCCCAGTGGGTCAGCTGAAGTATTTACTTTTATCCACTTTGCTATGTTCTTTGAGAGGCTCTTTTTTGCCTCTGCTGAGAAAATCTAGTGGAGCCAGCAGACTGCATTTGAGTGGGGCTGCATTTGCGAGGACTTTCTGTGCTCCAACCCTCTTTCCTCAGCAGGCACCAAATAAATTTCTAGCGGGGATTTGAAATCGATAGCCACACTCCGTCTTCGGCCTGTTTAAGGGCCCTTGCGGCCTCCCCTCAGTGACTTTAAAAGTATGTTAATGTAATTTATTGAACCTCTTTCCTTAATCACATACATTGCCCATAATTGCATACCTTGACGGCAGTGGGACTTCTAATTGCTAATGCTTTTTCCTGGAATTTGTCCTCTAATCCTTGCATGTAATTACTCCTAAAAAGAAAAGAAAAAGTACTTTATGGATGGTTTAAGATAGACACTTGCTTTGGGGCCAGTGTGCTTGGTCATGAGAGTGGTTGCTTTGCCTTTACTCTGTTTTTGCTTTCCACTTGAGCAATCTCTTATTAATATATGACCTTGGCTGGTTCATTTGTACTAAAACCAATGATCCATCGTAGTCATGCATGGCTAGTGCCATGCTTCCTCATTTGGCCACATTGTCCTATATTGCAGTTATTTCATGTAATTATTCAAAATGGACTATCCTCCTCACATTTGTAGATGCACATGACCAGGAAGGTTTCAATGTCACATGTAGCTTGGGTGACCATTCATTTAACTTTCTTCCAGACAGTTCTGCTCTCAAGACTTCTCTCCTAGGTAGAACATGTTCTAAGATTTGATATATGCCACATAACAGTAAAAAAAAATGTCTATAGCAATTAATTATGAATTGTTACTGTGTGTTTTCTATTAGGGTTTGAAGTGGCTACTCACAGCATGTCAACATTTTTCTTTTGGCCTTCTCTGTGCATCCTCTTCCTAGAGTCTCCCCAGTGGGCCCCTTACTGTCAACAGGGTCACTCTAGCTCATTCTATGGGTGGGAATCGATAGGATTTTATAAATGTTTATTGCCACTGTCAATTCTGCTTATCGGTCCAATTCTGTATCAATTCTCTTATCAATTCCTTACTGTTTAGAAGGTAGTCTACTCGGGTAGACTCAAGAAAAAAAGCAGTGCTGTGTTATCCATTTCAATTTTGAATTTGAAAGACCAATTGACAGTGGTCTAAAAAACATGTCAGCATTGATAAGAGGAATTGATCATGTCAGATCGATACCAGTGAATTCTCGATTCTACTCAATTTCCGTTTCTCGAATTCCCTCCCCTACTCCAGCTGTAGGCTCCTGTCTCCTGTGTCCGCTACCTCCATGATATGCTTCAAAGGCTATCTGTAATCAGGCACTAGAAGTATTGTCCGCTATCTCCATGAGATGTTTCAAAGGCTATCTGTAATCCGGTACTAGGAGTATTGTTTGTTATCACTTCACCAGTGGATTAAATCTATAATCATTAGCAGCCCTGACTGTCTTCTTGCTTTTTTGTGGTTTGTTATGGTCAAGGTGGATGGCTGGAGGGTCATGATGTTTGGCAGGGAGGTCAGGCTGTAGGTGGCCAAGGCAATGGCTTTGTTGTGTCTTTTCATGACACCCCAAACTGTCATGCTGTATTCTCTCTGCTGATATATTGCTCACATGTCTTTATATATGACATTCAGCTGATATGCCCATGTTTGTTTTGCCCACTGATTTATTTCTGTTGGCAGTGTAGTATGTGGCTGCATGAATCCATGGCAGAAGCATAGTAGTGATCTGCAGAGAAGCTGACAAGAAGAGGCAAGACCTACAGCCATAACTGAACAAGCATACTTGCATTGAATTGAATAGAAACCACTCAATTGGAAAAAGAAACATGAATAAAAAGAAATTGTGCGCTGATGTTGATACATGTTGGTCATGATAGTAATGGTGTTCAACCTTTCAATGGACTTCAGTTTGAAAATCAAAATCAATTAGGCTCTTTCTAGTATAAATCCACAGCTTCTTGACAGAAAATTAGTGTTTCCAGGATATTTTGAGTCGTCCCTCAAACACACCCATTAATCTCTTTGGTCTCATTGTAATGCCTTGCGGAGATAAAGAGGTATTTGTTAAATGTTTGCCACTGACTTTTCACAACATGCAGTATGTCACTCTCTTCCCCATATCTTTTAGACACCAATTGTTTTTTTTCTATCTTAAGACTGAGGTGGACATTTCTAATTCCCTGTTGACCAGAGCTAAGGATGCTCATTGATTTACAAAGGGGAGACCTGAGTGGAGAGAGACAAATTGATTTTAAGAATAGCCATCCCGACCTTTCTCTTTCTCTCTCCTCTCTCCCTTCCATTGAGTCACACATGTTTGATTTCACATGGGCAGCTTGCTTTTCACTTTGTGTCTGTGTGTGTCTGTGTGTGTGTGTGTGTGTCTGTGTGTGTGTGTGTGTGTGTGTGTGTGTGTGTGTGTGTTTTCCAACGCTTTCAACCAACCTGACCACAACCTGAGCAGCAAAAACTGCTGAACCTGACCCACTGCATGACCCTATTTTGTCCCTCAAAAATATAATAATAAGTAAAAAATCCTTGATTAGTGATTGCCTTGTTATGTAATATTAACAGCAAACACAAAGTATTGAAATGTTAATATGCGATTTAATGTGCGCTACAGGTGTCCCGAATTTCAGTCTTGGCCTGGACGTTGGCTTATTGGGGTACCCAGCATACCCATGCTGCATTTGTGGCGAGCCATGTCCATGTCTTTTCCCTGACCGTCTCCAACTCTCATGTCACACACACATGCACCATGTGTGGAAATAGTGCTGCATCTATGTCCCAGACATTCAACCAATAATGTGTTCGAACAGATATGATAATGATCGCAGATGACCGCAGTGGACCGCTGAATTTGGATCAGCCCGTGTGTCACTGGTGTGTGTGTGTGTGTGCGTCTGTAATTCTCTGTGAGTTCCTGGTGGGAACACAAACAGGGAGGCCTATGTCAAAAGACATAGTTTTTAATATTTAAAAACACAAACCATTGATTGTGTTAAAATGAAGAATAAAAGAATAACAAGAAGTGAAAGAAAGAAGCAAAAGGAAAAAAAAAAACGCACCATTAGCTAAATTGCCACTTTGTGTGAACAGTGGGACACTAGAACATTACCACAGCTAAGCGGCAACCTACAGTGAGGCTAACAGTCTGTTTCTGATGTCAAATGAAACCCCCAAGAACCTCCAAGCTCTCAATATGAAACTCTCTGGAGGTAGTCGCTTCATGGGTTAGCAATAGCTCATCTCAGCATTCAAGCAAGAAAACTTAACTGCTAATGAACTGAGCGTTAGCATGAGTATATCTACATTAAAGCAGCATCTTGGGAATCAACTTCATCGCAGAAATGATGGGGAAAAAGCACATTTGCTGTCAGTGAATGAATTTTTAATTAAGTGATTATGGATTTCTCCCTGTCCCTGGGAACTTCATTACTTGTAGGACCCCACATGTTAGGATGTGGCATTGTAAAGTACACCTACATGCATTGGATCCTGTTACTAATCTTATGGCCTTCCCATCATTTTGGGTGTGATCAGATTGAGGTTGAGCTGGCCTGCAAGATGCAGAAATGCCTCGGAAAAACACTAAGCTGCCAGCATAGATAAAAAAAAAGTAGACTGCTATGGCACCACATCACCATGCTTACCTCTGCAGGAGTTTACAGGCCTTGGACTGACAGTGTGATCGTGCTTTCAAGCTTGTTTCAAAAATAACACATTGCACATCAAGGGCTGTGCTTAGCTTTGTAGATAAATGATAACAGTATGGAGACATTTGGTCTCCGCCTATCCTCCTTTTCCAGGCCCAGTCTCCCGTGGAGCAGAGGATGCAATAATCAGCACTCCCCTACACTTCCCTAGCCTTGACGCTCAGCAGGGGACCATTAGGACAACTGAGTGGCAGAGCTTTAATGTAATGAACAATGGGAGAGCCTGCTGTCAAACAATACCAGCAAATCAAAATGGATGTAGACTATGCTACTCATGAACCTTTCGTTGAACAAAGCACTGTGTAAATATCGCTGTGAAAAGTGGATCCTTTAAATGGCCAGTTGACTCCCCACTACTTTTTTTTAATCTTGATCACATCATTTTTCCAAGCTGACTTAAGAATTTGCAGAGTGCGTTGACATGAATTTGTGGTGAATCTTTTTAAGACACACCAAAAGGCAATTCCTGTAACCTTGAGAAACTGATATTTGGCAAATGGAGTGTGGGGGTAAATTCCCAGTGGGAATTAAACACAGATCACATATGAATTCCCTTGCCTTCTTTCACTGTGATTAATAATATGGATAAGTTAAGCACAGCATTTAGTGAACTGCATTTTAAATGTGAGAAATATGTAATGACCCCTGAGTCTCTCCTTATTTGCACCTAATGGTGAAAGTATCTGAGGTCAAATATAACTGGTTGCAGTTTTTCTGCATAAATTTGAATGTGTGTCATGTGAATGTTGATTTGTTTTTTCACACCATTGCAAGAGCTTGTCTATGTGGTGACATTGTAAGTAGAGTTAAAGGCTTGAGTATGCACTATTTTTCTTTCTGGTGAATGACTGATGTGCCTTCACACTCCATCTTACCACAGTGCTGAAGAGAAATGCTTGGATGATCCATACAATTGCTTTAAGACAAGAACTGATTCTAACCTTTATGTGTTTTTATGCACCTTGATTTTACTAGAATACTGACAGTATCCATTACCTGAACATTAATATCCATCACCTGAACATTCATATCCTTTGATCTTTTGATTTGATGTTCTTTAATAAAATGACCTGAGTTTTTTTATTTTTTTTTATGTATTTTAAAATTTTGTATTTAAACATGGCATCTTGATGTTTTTTAACCTCAGAACTCTCTATTTGATGTCTGAATATCTTTCAGTGTCATACATTTAGAGCTCAACCTCCACACACACGCAAACACACACACGCACCCTCCAGAAGTGCTGTGCAGATGTGACACAGATCGATGGCATCTTCTCGCAGTGTCTCGCAGCAGCCAGATGGCTGTTGGGCTCCAGCCCGAAGGCATCCATCAGCACCACTCCGTCAGATGCTCCCGCAGTGGTGGTCTGACCCTGGGCTCTGAGCTGGGTCTTCCCCCGCTGCTGCCCTCTCTGCGGGGTGATCGCACTGGACACTAATGAAGCCTGGGCCCTGGGCCTGGGGCTGAGGCTGGCGCCCATTGCATGGCAGGGCTACTGGGACATGACCAGTTTTAGCCGTGGTTATTATCACTCGAGTGTAAAGTGCATGTCTGCACGGTTGTATATGTGTGTATGTGTGTGTGTGTGTTTGGTTAAATGGTGGGGTGGGCAATGTGCAGAGAGATCATTGTGTGGCACAGATGGATGTGTGGACAGATGGAGAGGGCCAGGCAGATCCTACTCTCCATGAAACAAGAAAAGAAATACCACCCTTGCACAAAAGAAATACCACTTTTGCACAATTGTCCGGGGAAAATTAGATGCACTTGTTGTCTGTCTGTGCTGGGTTACCCAGCAGACCCCTCCAGGTCCTTGCATGGAATACTTTATCTGTGATATTTTTCTGTGGTACTGAGTATATATCCTCATATAAGACACACTGACCTATTTACCCCTGAATGGTGACAGCACGAAAAGTCACATCCTGTGTGATACCCTAATAAAACACCAGTCTGCTCAAAGCAGTCATACAGACATACCTTACTCTACAGGATGGTGATACTAGGGTTGAGAAAAAAAATGATGTGCACATTCAGAGCTGGAGCTCAGTGGTCCCTTAACTGCAGAGCAATTCAGATTCGATGGTGACAAGCTTGCTCCTTCTCTCGGCAAGGGGAATATAAAGTGTTTCTAATGGACCTTCCTGATGGTGTGACCATCTCCCCAACAAGCCCCTCAGCGTTATAAAATGGGCTTGGGGAACTCCCATGGAGGGACATAAATGTCACAAAAATGCAATTCTACTGCTCAGGCTAAGGGCTCTCTCGGCTCGGTGACTTCACTAGCAGTCGCCGCCTGCTCGTTTGCTATTCCTCTAAGACAGGCATGACTGGAATTCCTCCGTCTGGAAGTGAATCCCTCTGCGTCTTCTCTCTCTCTGTCTCTCCCTCCCTGTGTCCTCCTAATCTCAACGTCTGCACGCTGCGCTCACCTCAGATTAACCCTGGAATATCAAAGAATGCAGCTGGTGGCAGTCAGATCAGCAGACCTAACACACTCATACATACAGCTTTTGTTTTCTTCATGTCATTGGATTAGTTTTTGTCTTAGTGTTTCATAGATCAAGTTCATAGGAACATAACAAAAGGACAATGTAATTGACAAACACAAAAATTCTGTATATCTGGAATATACTGTACATAAAGGAAAGAACAGTCATGATCACATGACAATGTTGCATTTTTCAGATATGTGATTTGCATCACTGTTTGCATCATTTTCACCTGAAAATGGACAGTTTAGATGTGGACAGAAGACAGTAGGCGGGAGGTGAGTGAGGACAACAGGTGAAAACAGCATGCAGTTATGCACGCGCACATACACACACACACACACACACACACACATGCATCCACATACACACACACACACACACACACACACACACACACACACACACACACAGCAAGTGTGTGCTGGAATAAAACTGTTCTGTAAATTGATTTCATTCTTTGTATACATTATCAAACCTTTCTCTTTTCTGTTTTTTTTTTCTCCAACTCTTCCCCCGTAGCTCCCAAACACTGGAACCTATTCAGTGGGAGAGCTGTACCCTCCAGATAAACAGGAATTTTTGTTTGTTGCAATTATTTCCTGAGGATTGTTTCCAATGTGACTGGACTGTCAATGAGCTGACAGATGGCGGAGGGGGAGAGGAGAGATGGGAGGGAATTCAGAGCGGGACAACCACCAGACAGCAGCGGTCTGAGCACACACATCCTGTCCGTTCAGAGACGCACTGCGCTGCCATTGGATCAGCATCAGGTCCGTCCTGAAACCTGCTGTGTTCAGATTGGAGGCTTTCACACTGCTAGATAGTTGATGTGAGCCAAAGACAGGAAGTTTTGTGTTGTTTTATACCCTAGCCCTTCATCACCTTTCAGCAAGCAAGACATGTGACCATCCTAGACATATACTCACAAGGTCTGCATACTATCCTTGTCAGATGCATTGTATGCATGTGTCATTTTTGTAAGTCTAAACTCAAAAACTCCCCAGATATCACCATTTAAGGGATTTCTCTTACAAAATGTCTTCATATATCACAATTTAAAGGATATGTATTTGAATCCCCCCCAAGGAAAAATCAAATGTCAATCAATCAATGCTGTTAAGGTCACTGAGTACTGTCTGTACAAAAAAGAACCAGAAAATTGTATACAACATAGACTGAATATCTAACCTAACATTGAGTGAATGGTGCATAGAAAAATGAAACTGAGAGTGAGTTTCTCTGCCCCATTCAGTTAGTGTTGGCTGACAATTCACTATTTGATCCATGACATTGCATGTTGTTTACAGTAGGCTATTGTTTTGTGCTAATGAGACAGTAGTTGACTAATAAGCACTTTATGCAGTCAGTTATTTGCTGACTCTGCACTGTATGTCAAATAGGACTAAAAATGTGCTTTGTTCATCTTAACGTCCAGGGTAGATGATTTCATCTTTTTGTCGCAGTAATGATCTTCATTTTTATTCCTAGAGGTCTTAAAAAGGTCTTAAAAGCTTTTAAATTGGTAAATTAAAAATGTGCAGATACCAAGTGCTCAAGTTGTGACTGTTAGAAGCAGCAGTGCTTGTTGGAGGGGACCTGGGTTTCCATAGCTTGCAAAGCAACAGAGGGCCTGGTGATACACACACTGTCTTTGGGCTGTGACCAGCAATGTGGAACAATGTGAAAACAAGTAACAAGAAACAAGTTACAGGGTAGTGTGTCATATGTCACAATATATTATTCACACACACACACAAACAAACATACACACACACAAACACACACACACACACACTAAAATGAGCTTCTGATTCAACACACAAGAGCTCCAGTTTGCAAAAGAGCTTTTCATACTTGTTTGGTGAAATTCCCTGCAGTCCAAAGAAATACAGCATAGACAGGCACTGACAACGTTTTGCTGTGAGAACATTTCTAGGTGTCTTTTTTGATGTGGTTTACCAAGACATCCTTCCTTTTTTTCTTGCACTGTGTGTGCATGATATTTTCACCTCTTCACCTCACCTCTATATTTTTAGTAGATTTTCACATTCATACCATTTGCCTCAATTCTCTTGTTCTTTTGTTTTGTTTTACCATGACGCTAATTCACCAAAACCACATTATTTGTCAAATTTCTATCTCCATGGCAACCTGCAGTGCTCGAGATCAATACCAGTTTATGCACAGAAAAGAAAATCAAGAGGTGGAAAAATTCACAATGATTGCAATGCCCATGGCGTCTCTGGTAGGCAGTAAGGGGTGTGTGTCTGTGTGTGTGTGTCTGTGTGTGTGTGTGTGTGTGTTCCACAAAACTAAGATGAATCATTGTTTGCTTGCATTAAGAATATTACTAATCATATTACTGTACATGTATGAGGACATCAAGTCAAGATTACTATCATCATCATTCCTGTGCTGTTACACATGAGGAACTGATTCAGTAACTAGAACAAAATAGCAACAACTACTGTTTGATACTAGGAATATCAGTATGAGCCATGAATCTGCCCAAGGTTTCTTCCTTGGACAAGGGAGCTTTTCCTTGCTCCTGTTGCTCTTTGGAGCTCCTTGTTAATGTGTGGGAGTGCTGTAATTGTCCCTAACACTGTTCATCAGCCTTTAGCCACCTCTCCTATGCTCTTCATACACTGTATGCATTTTATCCTGTCCCTTCCTACACCCCCCCCCCCCCCTCCCATGCACAAATAGGCAGAGAAACAGACACAATTTCACGTTTACACTCAGTAACCGTATGCATGTGACAATATATCATTTCCTTGCATTCTTGTATCAACTACTACTGTTTGATACTAGGAATAGTAATATTCCTAATATTCCTTCCTTTGAGACTAGGGACAGTAACTACTAGTATCAAACAGTAGTAGTTGATATTTTGTTCTACATGCAGTTTGTTAATGCTGGTTCTGAATGTTACATGCTGTAACTGTTACAATGTAACATTAAGAAAAAGCATTACCAAACTGCAGGTGGACACACATTCTGGTCTGGATCTCGTCCAGGTAGACACCAGATGACATTGCTTACCGGAGGCTAATGAAATGCCATGCTGGCTCAAATTGCTTCAGTATCACACAGTGTGTGCCTCCTGGCATAAATCCTTAGCAGATCTGGCCAGATCAGAAGCTGGGTTTCTATTCAAGTCATTTGCATTTAATATTCACATTAACAACAACAACAACAACAAAGCTCATGAATAAGCGCCTCTGCACGTGTTTACATCAACTACAAATTTTACTTTAGGCTAATCGAGTGACGTGCTCCAGTCATCCGTGGGATCAAAATGTAATGCCACCAGAACATCATCCATGGACAGAAACACAGTATATGCGAATACACAGGAATTCACCTGTTTCTGTCAACTTCAATCGTGTTATGCTTTATTCGCATCAACAGGTTATCTATCCCCTTCAAGCGAATTAAATTTATAGCGAATAATAAATAATAAATATAACTTCAAGCGAATTAAATTTATATTTGCATTAGGGAACTGATGTGAATTTGCAGGTGTTTCTTATTTGCAGAACTTAAATGTGCATCGACTACTTGGATGGAAACCCAGCAAGTGTTAGCTCCTACCAGTGAAGATCTCCTAGACATTTTACTACTGAGCAAAACTTAGACGCTTGTTTTGAGTCCTATTAACATGTGATGACCGTATAACAATCTCATACAATTATTATTAGAATGTAGCTGTGCACTAATATTGCTCTTAGAGTTAAAAGCTCTGCAGACACACAGTAGTCAGGCAGCTCAATTAAGCTTCTAAATCTCAGGTTCAGAAACACAGAGGTCTGTTTGGGAATATGTGGGCAAGGCTGAGTGAGTGTTGCATTATGGGAAAAAAGGATAAAAGTACTGCTGTAATTATCTGTGTTTTAGTGTTACTTAGCTGTCTGTGGAAAATGAGGGGACTCTGCTGAAAGTTTGTAATTACCATGACAGCGCTGCAAGTAAATTAGCTGGACTTGTCGAAGGCCTCACTTTTAGCTTCCCTTTCTTCTTTACCTTGTGTTTTTTTCTCTCTCTCTCTTTTCTTTTCTAAACCTTTCTCCCAGTAATAGGCGGGTGGTAAATTGTTGTTTTGCTGCAACGTCAAAGTCGTTTTCTGCTTGGCTATAAATAGCTGCTCTCAGTGTGCCTGAGGTCGCTGAGCGGGTGCACGAGCGAGGGAGAGAACGCTGACAGACTGAGCTGCAGCCAAGGTCGGGAAAGAGAGCTGAGCTGAACCTTCCTGTGGAGGTAGTGGAGGGGAGGTGGTGGCAGCGAGAGGCCCTCTTATCAACATTTGCATGCATTACCTGGGCTACAGCGTCACTGGCGTGTGCCACAAGAGCTTATTGCCTCACCGTCGAGGGCCAAGGCTGCACTGCTGTGCCCGCTGGGTCCAGAGACCTCGCAATACACAGACCTGGAGCACAGGCAGCAAAGATGTCAGCTCAAGTTGTGCACTGTCTACACACACATACACACACACACACATTGCAACAGTGACTGAGACTAACACCACACTCACACAAACAGATGCATGCATACTCACTCATCATCGTTTTGGCAGTTCAGCAAATTTGAGAGGCCTTATGACTTCTGATTATTCCCAAGATAACACAGCCTACACACTACAGACACTTTATATGTTCCAATCTACGTTTTAACAGAACTGAGGGAATTGCAACAAAAAATAGCTTTGGATATGTGCACTCATACAGTATGAGCTGTGTAAACATGATGAAAAAAAAACAAAAACAAATTTCAAGCATTGTTAATCATGATGATCATTTTAAGATATGAAACTAAATTGTTATGGGTTCTGGGATCACATTTTTTCCATTAGCCTTTCATCAGGAGTGTTTTAAAACCTTTAAAAACAAGTACTGATTATTCAGTTTGTGTGGGTATGTGCTTCATGTTTTTAATAAAAGTATTTTGTTGCACACTTCAAGAGTTCTGTTTAGGAAAAAGTCTTTCGCACTCAAGACAAATCATTTATCTAGTTTAGAGATTTGTCTTTCCTTTGCCATGAAGATGGAGTGGATATCTGTCTAACAGGTAAGTAGACTTCTATAAAGTAGCCAGGAATTTCAGTCAATCTTTAACAACACCAATAGGTATCATATAGGCAACAGATTTCAAGATCAATGATTTGGGTTACTTGGTTACTTTACTTTAAAATATACAAACACTATTCATCTTTTATAGTATTATTGATATAAAAAAATGTCAGGATGACATGACGTGATGAGATTGAGAGGAAAAACAATTCTGTTCCAGTAGAATGCAAGGAGAGGTTTTAATAAAACAAAAATTGCACTACCTTTTAGAGATTTTTAGACCTTTTCAGAGAAACAAGACTGGACCTTTTCTCCAATCTTCTATCACCCTGAACACAGCAAACAATAATTAGATACACAAAGCCATATTAAAGCTGCATGTCTCCAAGGCATTCATCACGTTGTCAGCTCACTGGCAGTGACAGCAATAGACTGAGTGTCCCCTTAGATGAGGCATTCACAAGAGGAAAACAGAATGCAGTGAGCACCAGAAAACTTTAGAGAATTTACATTCAAAAGCAATTGCCTGCAACACTGTAGGCTCCATTGTGAGGTAATGCATTTGAATATGCATACACAGCTTAATGACGAGAAGAAAAAGGAACACTAAAATGGACAGCAATGAGAAGCAATTGCATTCATACTTTAATATCCCATGCGTCTATTGACAACCTCCTACAAACGGGCTTGAGCATGAAGCATGATAATAAACTTACTCTTACATGATAAAAACTGTATCCAATTTCTGTGAGACTCATTGAGGGGAGTCTTTATTTACAAGAAAGCCCATACCACCAGATTGAGTAGCTTAGCTGAAGACTGTGTTTCGCGATCAAGCAAAAAACAAAATAAAACAAAACATGCAGTCCATTCCTGTTCTTACAGTATTCAGCCTTGAGGGCTGTCATATTGTTTTGACATGTATGGTGACTGAAGGCGCCGGTGAAAGAAGTAAGCTATACAGCAGACAAACATACCAGCGGGAAAACAGTCTCCTAAAGCTCCTTTAGTAGCCATTATGTACTTCTGAAATAAATAACAGCAACTAAAACATGGTTTTGGAAGCAAAGAAACATCATCTTGAAACACTACTTGCACGTGTAATTGATAATGATTTGAATTCAGGCTTAGCAATATCTAAGAAACTGTGCAACATAATCAAACTCTAAAGGAGATTCTCGACTCGTCATGGTGAAAATAGCCTGGCTTCAAGTTTGCCCAAACCATCACTTTAATGAGTGGAAACATCTCGCAAATACCCACAAAAGTAAGAGCTACAAAGCTAAGTGTTGCGACTGGTTTGTTGGTTATATAGTTGAAAATGTTTTGAAAGCTTTTCTCACATCTCCATTTGCATGTACTGTCTTGGACCACACTACAGCAGTCCTAATAGACTGTAGGAAAAGTATTTACCTGTCCTTACTTTTCTTCTTTTTTGTTAGCATTAATATTACTATATTATTGTAATATTATTAAGCTTCATTAATAACTTGCAGTTGGGTTAGCCCCTTGAGTCGTGGATCTGCCCAAGGTTCTGCCCAAGGTTTCTTCCTAGACTAACTAAACAAGGGAGTTTTCTGCCCCTGTTGCTCTTGGGTGCTCCTTGCTGTAAATCAATACCATTGTAAAAGCCGCTGTATAAATATAATAGAATTCAATTGAATTGAATTAACAAGTTGCCCATAAAAATGCTGGACTAAAATACTACTGACTAAAATCCAAAGTTTGTTACTGCTGTAACAAACTGTAGTGGGTTGCTGTGGTATCAGAACCAAGAGCACTGGTCTAATGAGTTGCAAACTTATTCACCTGTGCAGGAAAGGCCTGGGGTCACAGGTCACAGGTGTCAGAGACTTTTGACTTTTATTGCACACTGTTGCTTGAAAGCAGCTAGAACATGACAAACCAAACAACACACCAGATATACAGTTCTGTAGCTTGAAGGCAGAGTAACAGAGCAAGACACAACAAACCACATCAGTGAAAACTGGACATTCTGTCTCTGAGACTAACAGGGAATAGAATAATTGTTTGTTTCCAGTCTGGTGGTAAGACAGCAATTAGGGGATAAAGATTAGGTGACTAAGCTAGTTTCACTTCCATGGATGATCAAAGGGTATACAAGCTAGATACTGACACATTATTAGTGTGTGCTGCTAATGGTTGTGTAAAAGAGAGGCATGTCCAACACATTGTTCTACAGGAGGGACACCATCCTACAATATTTAATCAGTGGATGAGGGGTAACAAGACTATTCGTTTCAAATCTTTACAGGAAAAAAAAAAAACTCTTGAACAACAGTTGCCATACAAAGGGACTTCTGCTTCATGTACAAATATATTTCTGTCTACAGTTCTCATATTCATGCTAGGCCCTATTAATGAGTGCATGTTTTGCTCATTCAGACAGAGAAAGAAAACTCATAGAAAACATGACTTCTGCTGACTTCCATTTCCTAATATATAAATATTTCCTTTCCCGCAGTGCGGCTCACCATTATCCCACACTCAATAGCTTACAGAATGTCACATTGTTGGATAAATGGTGTTGCTAATATGCCCACCAGTGACTATGGATTCTGAATTTAATCCTGTATTACCTCTTTCCCCCCTCTCTGCCTCATTCTGAATGAACATAATATGAACACATTTACTCTGTGACATTTAATCATCGGGGGACACCCTGCCTCCTGAATTGGATTAGAACAGCTGAATTGAATGCAACAACACTGGGACACTGATGTTCCTCAAGCAAAGCTAGCAAACAGCAGATGCATTCACATACATCCTATGCAGTGATGGACATAGTTTGCAGTATATTATGCAAAAACAGTTGGGGCAGGGGGGGATCCATACTCTGGAATCATGAATATAACAGAGAGAAACTGTTCATCTCCCGAGGCACTTTGAGAGACAGTGCTTCAGCCAACACATACAAATACAAACACACACACACACATATATATATATATATATGCAGTGTGTGCACACTCTAACGCACACACACACACACACACACACACTCATAGATAAGCATGCAAGTCTGCTGAGGCATGCATACAGATGCTATATGCACACTAGGGAGTGTCCAATGGTGAGATTTTCTGTTGAATATTAGGTTACTCATCTGTGTCTCTGGCAGGTTATTTCCCCAAACACAAGCAGAGGTTGCGTTGATGTGTTATTTGTTTGGTCACTCCCGTAACACCTAATTTGTGAGTAATTCAAAGCTGTGACAAAGCCAGCCGGAGTCTGTTTCTTTTTTGTTCTGTGTTCTTTCATTTCCTCTCTCTCCTTCTTTGTGTCCAGGTGGAGAGTGTTTACGGTTCACCAAGGGACCAGTGGAGATCCCAGTTGCTAAGATTTCATGAGCGGTGAAGGCACAAAATTCTATCAGACAGCTCGGTGAGGAGCGAGGAGTTGTGCAGCCCATCTACCTCCCAAGCTGTGAGACTGCAAGATAATGAACTAAGGTAGAGACCGAGCAGAGAGCCAGTAACATCAACCACGCCAGGCAGCAGGCAGGAGAGCATGGCCCGGGGAGAGAGGGTTAGCTTAGCCATCAGCACTGGTTAGCGCTTGAACAGGCCAAATGGGACACCTAGCATCTGTAGTCCCCCAGCATCACAGCCTGCCTCTTATTTACAGCCTTTTTCTTCTGCACTTAGCACACCGCAGCCATACACAGTCGCTGAGCAACTCATCACTCATTTTCCACCCAGATGGCCAACTAAGCCGGTGGATAATGGAGTTTCTTACTAAAAGGACATGGAAAGTGTTCTTCCTTCTCCTATGCATTTCAGTTGGGCTTCCACAGAGCTGTGGTCTTTCACCTTTGCTCTTTACCCTCTACAGTACTGACTGCAGGTCCACCAGCCAGCGTTTTATTGTCACTGAATTTGAAGCATCTATGGCATTAAAATAAAACCAGTGAAACTCTCTGGATCCTGTGATCATAATGACCAGTTCAACTCCAATTCACACATTGATTTATGCTGATTATGTCAATGGTTGACTCATGTGACTCATTGTCACATGATGGGAAGTGTGGTCTACAGCTCACAGTTACACCCACAGTCCAGAGATAAATCTCCTGGTCTAACATAACCAGGCCTGAACTGAAGACGCCTTTTGGATGAAATGTGAAACGTCTTCCAAACGTCCAAAGTTCCAAAAAGAAATCCAGTTGTATATAACTGAACATCTTGACTACCATGACCTGGATGAATGACAATCTACACAGACAAGTTGATGGTAGTGACTTTCTCCAACAAACAGAGGCAGCTGGCTGCAGCACACCAATCCATAAGAGCCTAGAGTAATGTGTTGGAATTTGCCACCAATACATGGGTTCTGTGGAAATCAATGCATCTATGGAAGCTCAATGTTTTTGAAGTCTGTGAGAGCTTTCAGGGTCTTGTTAGTGGACCTTAGTACAGGGCATTATTATCCTGTTAATCACACAGCTTCTTTTTATATTTCAGCATATTTTTACATTTACAATAATAAGTTATTGTACTAAACTTAAAGAAGATATTCAGTGTGATTCAGTCCTGTTGGTTGAGGTGCTGTCTGTAAGAAAAAAGAGTGAGAAAATTTAACATAGACCAAATAGCAAACCAGCATCTAGCGCTAACTGAATGGGGCATAGGAATTCAATTCAATTCAGTTTTATTTATACAGCGCCTTTTACAATAGTCACAGAAGGAGCACCCAAGAGCAACAGGGGCAAAAACTCCCTTATGTTCAGTTAGTCTAGGAAGAAACCTTGGGCAGATCCACGACTCAAGGAGCTAACCCAACTGCCAGGGTCATGGAGAAAAATTACAATCAGTAGTAACCATGACAGACTATAAGTTGCCCATGGTTTTAGCTGAGGTTCATAATAGTTCATAATAGAGTATTATCCCACTTTTACATTACATGGTAGTCAGTCTATAGGTGGTTATCAGGAATTATGGCTGGACAATGTAGCAGCGGCCAGGCATAGTGACAAACTCAAAGGAATGAGATGGGTCATGGGGGTAACAGTAAGGGTCCATTTGACAGCGCCATTGTGAGGGGGGGTCAATCACAAAGCCTCAGAAAGGGGAGTCGGGCCCAGCATCGGCGTTCAGGAAGGTCCTCTGTGATGGGGAGTCGGTCCTGACATGGGCCTCCCGTAGTGTTGGTTGTAGTCCACTCAGGAGGGGAGGGTGAGAGGAGTCCACTGGAATGAGGCAGGGATGACACTGACAGGGAAAATAGTGAATTAGGCCAGGCCCACACATCAGAAAGCAAATGTGTAATTTGGGCATAACTATATGTGTGTGTATATATATATATATATATATTGAGAGAGAGCTGAAAGAGAGAGAGAGAGAGTTGTACGGCATGACACATGAAGGTTGTGTGGCGGCACTAGGCTATAGCAGCATAACTAAGGTATGATGCATGGTAACCAAGCACCACTGCAGGGATGGTCAGTGGCTGCCATGCCTCGTAAGTGGGGGCAACAGCAGAGGCAGTCCCTTCCAAAAGACCCATGAGAAGTGATGATTTGCCATGCACCATCCCTAACTATGGGAAACAGTAAAGAGGAAGGTTTTAAGTCTAGACTTAAAGGTACTGAGAGTGTCCAATTGTCGAATGTGGGGGGGGAGACTATTCCACAGGAGGGGTGCACGCTAACAGAAGGCTCTTCCTCCTATCGTATCGTAAGTCTTTAGAATTTTTTTCTAGGAGTATTTTAAAATCAATTTGACGGAAAATAGTTGTCGAAGGAAAATAAAACTGAAAGTGAGTTTCTCAGAAGAATACTAGGCTGAACAAGGATAACAAGGTGTATTCAAAATGGTGCCTTGCAGGCTTTTGATTGCAAGTTGTTTGGCCTTTAAAGTTATTGGTAATCACTGGTGGTTCAACCAAAGATCACTGACAGAATACTGACCAAGATAGAGCAACATAATACATTACAATGGGAGCAAACGTGAATAGTTCAGTCTGTATAAGAGGGAGTGTCACATAGCGTCACAGTATAACTTTTTCAATAATTTTCTGTATCAGTGTATGAGGGCTCGACTCTAGTCTGCATAAGGGGGATTTCCCCCCTCCCCCTTGCAAAAATAGAGCATGGAACTTAATGAACACTCTGCTTTTACCCTCTCTGGTTCAACTGTTTGTATTAACTACCATTTCATTAGCTCAGCTTCTTTGTCCAGCTGTTTGCAAGTGAATGGCATCATTCGTCAACAAGGTTAAAGTTGTTGTTTTTGGAGAACGTGAAAATAAATACAAAAAAAAAAAACAATTAAAAAAAACTCCTCCCATAATTTCATTTCATTTTACTAAATTTGAGCATGTGCCTCTGAAAGACAGGACACAGCAAACACAATCAACACAATGCTTATTGATTATCAACACAATGAAGTATCATAATAGCAAAAACACGCTAACAGTCTGCTAGCCACTCTCTATGGAGATCTGTGTGTGCGTACACTCTTCTTCACCATTCTTTGTGCCCATTGTACTCAAATGGGGGAAACAACATAATTGTTTTTCACTGAGAAAAACACTACCTCTGCTATCCAGCATGTTCTCCACTCCACAGTTCCATTCAGGCCGCTCGTTTCAGCTGCTTCCTCCTGTGGAGAGCTTGCTGTGTGAAAGGGGGGTGGGGGTGGTTTCTAGACTTGGCACCAAACCTCTAGCCATTGTAATGTTTAATACAGCCAGGTGGCCATGAATGCCCCATACGGAGCGAGATGAGTGGGCAGGCGTCTCAGCACCCTCTATTTCTCCATCTTGGTGTCCATATGTCTTTGCCATGTCTCTGAGATGGGGTGAGATTGATCTATAATTGTAGCCCTACAGGATGCCAGGATGTCTTTTAAGGAGCACATGCATTTGGAGTTCAGTGCAGCAACGACGGATTGAAATATCTTCTCCACAGAGAGACATGCTGGTCCAATGAAGAATGAATGCTTAGGGTCTCTTTTAGCACTGTAGCCTACAGGAAAACATCCTTGACCATGAACAATGGACACTGCCCTTGCACAAGGTTTTTTTTCCAGATGAAAAAAGGATGCTGTTGTTTAGTGTGTATAGAAATCTTGCATGTCATTGTTTTCAGCATGTTACTGCCATCTGTGGGAGGGTTGTGTGCATCCTGTGCCCCAAATCCTCCCCACAGTGAGAGATCATGGGAAAAAAAGAAAAAAAAAGAAAAGAAAACTGTGGCTGTGGCTCTAGAAGCAGCGGTGCGTTATTCCCCACGACGTCTGCTCCGATGTCATAACATCGATAACTCTGCACCATGAACTGCTTCAGGGGGGGTCCCAAGCGTGATTTATTCACATCCCCTCCGAATCAGACACACAGAAGACTAGAGCGGGTGGGTGTCTCTTTGAACACACTGAGCTCAGGTGAATTTCTTGTCCATGAGAATATCAAGTGACCAGGTGCAATCACTACTATCTACTCATATGCATGAGTAGATAGTAGACTGGACCGGTCAATAATCAGTAGAAAACTAAAATTATGCTGAAGTTGTTTTTTTGTTTGTTTTTTTTTTCACTCAAAGCACAGTAACATGTTTCTTATTTTATTTTACCTCTGGCGATTCAGTTTCCAGATGCATATGAATGTATTTCTCTTCACAGTCTAAAGAGGTTATCAGTGACTAGTGTCTGACATGTACTCTCTAGTCAATAAACCACCGGCTGAGGAATGCTCTGTAATAACCAGAGGGACAAGCCGATAAGAGCAGGAGTGTGTGTATTCACACACTGCAGTGAACACACTCTTCTCTCTCCTCTCTCTCGTCTGTCAGAATGGAGGAATCAGAAGCTCAGGCATTCAACACTCTCTGGGGGATCAATGGGAAATCAGTGGGATTGACGCTGGGATGTGTTGATGATTCCTTGTGCCATTTGTGGCACATGCCCTCAGACACTACTTCAGCTCTCTGTTAGCTGTCAACATGTTCTGCATTGTGAGAGGCTTACTAGACATATGGTTATATGCAGATGGTTAAATATCTGAACACACACACACACACACAACTAAAAACATACAGATCCACATATAGCCACATACACTGCACACTGAAAAAAAAAAAACTCACCTATTCACAATTATATACAAACACAGGTAAACATCCACATCTTTACTCACAAACACACACACACACACACACACACACACACACACTGCTCCTTTCTTTCAATAAAAGGTGCATCATTGAGTGGCAGTGCAACTAATGACTAGTGCTTTTCTTCTGCCCTGCCTTCAGCACACATGGGGCCGACTGGAAAATCTCACAGCTTGTGAAGATAGCAAAATCAATAATCTATTCCCTTTAATGGGCTCAAGTGTCTGGGACTGAATGAGAAGAACTGTTCAGCAGCAAACCTTGCTAAGGTTCACTGTTTCTCTCTCCATCTCTCTCCCTGACACTTTGTTTCTTTATTTTCATACTTTTTTTCATTGCCAAGGCTCTCTCCACTGCTCTGAAACAAAGGTGTAATTGTAGGCTTTGTTTCTTAAATTTTCCATCTAAGAGAAGGCTTCTTTTTATGCATCTGAGTAAGGTAAAGCTGTCCTAACGGTGCTTCAGTGCCTTTGACTTGTTTACTTTGACTCTCTTCTCAGCTGGGTGTCATGGAGGAGCTCTTGCACTCTGTCTTGTTCCCTTTCAAAAAGGGTGACATGTCCTCGTTTCCATCTTTGTAACGCTCAGCTCAAGCGACACAACACCATATTCTCATAATTCCTCTTTGACTTGAAATTGGAAACTCATGCATGAGAAATGAAGTTGAGGGTTGCATTTTGATTTCTGCTCCCTGTGCTCATGTTCTCTCTCTCTGTCTCTCTCCCTCCCTCTCTCTCTCTCTCTCTCTCTCTCACACACATCTTTCTGTCACTATTCCTGTATTCCTTGCATATGTGCACACAAATCTTCAGCTTTCAGCTAGTCTATCTTCAGTTGTCTTTCTACACAGTAATACCTGTGATTAAGCTATTCACCAGATGCACCCTTTGCATGCTCTGTAATGCCAAACTGGCGAATCAGAGGCAGCGTTTTGCCCTCCCTCAAAGGCAGACGGTACTGGCAGCTCCCTGTGTATTGCATGGAGCTGATGGAAATTGGACATCATCTCTCCAAACGGCGGCATCATCTGCTACACTTTTTGACTGACGACAAGGCACCGTGACGTTTGTTCCCAATGCAGCTCTCTTTTTTTCCCTCTTTCTCTCTCTCTCTCTACTTCACGTTTTTAACATTTGTGTGATGGTTGTGTTTTGTCTCTTCTCAACCTAGTCATGAGTACCACAGCATCTGTCCTGAACCGAACACTGTATGGTTTGCAGGGTGTTATTTGCACCTGGATGCTAAGGCTCACAACCTCTTCAGAGAGCCATTCAGCCCATATGCCTATTGGCATGCACACACACACACACTCATACACACACACACATACACTCATACACACACACACACACACACATAACACATAACGAGTGTTAAACGCCCACAGAAATGAGCTATGTCAATATGTTCACAGTGCTGAATACATACAACCAAATGGACTGGTATGCACACACACATAAACACATTAATACACATACACACACACTCAGAGACAAAAGACACACACACACACACACTCCACAGCTCCAACTCACTCCCCATCCCTGCATGGATGCAGTGGACTGACTGAAGCCTGACTGACAGTTTCTATGTATTTTCATGCTGTCCTCCATGTTCTACCCAGGACATCCAGGGGCTCGGCTGAAGACTTCCAGGACTCTGAAGGCCGGAGAGATAGGGAGACCCTGTAACAACACCTTCCCTGGCAGCCTGCCATGCCACAGGGGCTAACGCCGCCGCTGCTCAGCGGCACTGAGCCCTCTGACCACTCTGTTTGGGTCGGAGATGTCAGGAGAGGCCTGCTACCGACCTGCCAGCCTTTGATGAGGTTGGGCGAGGTGACTGGGGGAAGCTGCATTATTGTCTGTGCCTGTGGAGAGAGTTATTGATATGAAGTTTATAACAATGACATTGTCTCACCCTTGTGGAGCGCTCTCTTTCTCGCAGTAATTTGGTGGTAGTTTTGCCTTGCCTTGGTCTCTTTATCTTTTGAAATGGAGACGTTGATATTTGTTGAACTGTTGCTACACATTGTGACTAATTTTTGGGTGCTGTGACTGCAATGCAGTAGTACAGGGTTTCCCAGATATATGCTGTATATTGCTTTCTCTCTCTCTCTCTCTCTCTCTCTCTCTCACTCTCTCTCTCTCTCTCTCTCTCACTCTCTCTCTCTCTCTCTCTCTCTCTCTCTCTCTCACTCTCTCTCTCTCTCTCTCTCTCTCTCTCTCACTCACTCACTCACTCTATTTACATGAGATCACTGAGACACATGCAATTTTGGTGGGCTGTAGCCCCCTACTACAGAAGGGCACCCCAATGGCCTTTGTTGGGCCCCTGAAACTCAGGTAGTCTAAAAGCAGTCTAGGAAATCTGAGACCTTTTTCTTTTTAACACCACATGAGGCATTTCGGTAGAACAGAGACCAAATATCTTTGCTTATGTCAGTCCCAGATGTTGGTGACTTTGCCCTGATACAAATGCATGAAGTCCCCTGGATGTAATATCCTAGTTATTGTTATTGTATTGAACTGAAAACACTGGGTTTTTAAGAAATAGCCTATTTTTCCTATCAGGCCTTATTTAGAACGTGGGCCTATTTAGTGCTCACAGCAGCTGGGTGCAGTAGGCCTATCTAGTAAGGATTCAAGAACCTAACATGCACAGTATTACATTTCTACTTTATTTACCAAAGTAAATCTATGTGCTTAATTCAACTTTTTATTAATTTACAGTGAAGTAAGGCCTGGATTTTAAAAATCTGTTAGTGTTAATAGTCATAAAGGAGCCTGTAACTATGGCGACAACAAAGCCTTTTAACCTCTTCTGTTGACATTGTCAAAATTCTAATTCTAAAGTAGAATGTTCATGTTTGACAAGTTCTGTCTCCATTCACAAGGCAAATCTTTAGTACAGATTTCACCTGCTGAGTGATTCACTCAAATTTTAAGCCCAATGTCATAATGAATTTTCAATATAATTGTTCCAACTATACCCAAGATGGTTTCCAACAAGACCAAGGTATTTTTAAGTGTTAAATGCTTTCATTCTTTACCAAATACCATGTGATTCAGTCAGTTAATTTCTTATTCTTATTTTAGGTGTACAGCACTTCCTTACCAACCAGGCAGCAGGTACCTATTTCCATGGTGTGGGTAAGTGTTGTTTCCAGTTTTTCTTTCACAGATAAATAATTAAACATGATGGATGGTTAACAAAATGTTGTAATGTAAATGTTTACCATTTACCCTATACAGCCCCCGTAACTGGTTCTGGAGTCATCAACCAGCCAGTTTTATGGCCTGAGTACCAGGCATATCAGCCCCAACAAAACCCTGGGCTGCTTGGCAATCCCATTGCTCTGCCGCAGTTTCTGCCTGTCAACGAGATACCGGTCTTCCAACCAATGCCTCCCCAGGTATTCCCTGGGATGGCCCTCCAAGATGGAGCTGTACCCTTCGATATCCAGCTACAAGGCCCTGTGATGTTTGTGGATGCGACAGGCCAACAGCATGGCAGACCTGTGACCTTCCATCCACAGCTGGAAGCACCCCTTGTAGCAATGGATGGCGTGGGTCTACAATATGACACCCCTGTGCCCTATGTTCAACAGTTGCAAGCCCCCGTCATGTATTTGGATGCCTCCAGGCAGCAGTATATTACTGCGGCACCTTTCAACCCACAGCTGCAGGCACCCTTCATGTTGCTGGAGGGGGAAGGCCTACTTCATGGCACCACTGTGGCATCTGATCCATACCTACAGGGACCCTTGGTCACAATGGATGTCACAGGTCTACAGCCTGGCACCACTATGCCCTTTAATCCAGTGCCAGAAACAATTACAGCGCAAGAGCCTGTTCAGCTCCTTGGCACTCCACAGTTGCTGGCTGCTGAAGTAGTAAAACTTCCAACCCAGCAGAGGCAACAGGAGAGCAAGATACCTATGGAAGTGGCTGAGTGTGCCCCAAGCTGTGAGACCACATCCACAGTGGTTGCAGAGGCCGTGAAAATACAGGCTGGACAGCCAAAGGCCAGCACAGTGCCCCAGGCTCCAGACGCCAGCAGCTCAAAGGACAGCCTGGTTGTTAACCCCAAAGGCCAGGATGATAACAAGAAAAAGAACCTGGATCAAGCCATGAAGGATACTGAGGTACGGCCTGCAGACAAGAGTGCCTTCACCAAACAGGCACTAAAGACTGCTTCTCTCCAAGCAGGCAAGGCAGATGCCAAGCTGCCCAAGAAAACCAAGGACAGGCTGCCTGAGAGTGACAGTGAGGACAAAGACAAGAGGAAAAAGCGTAAACATGACAAGGAAGAGAAGGAGAAAAAGGAGAAACGGAGCAAGAAAACAAGCCCAACGGAGAAAAAAAACAAGCCCAATGATGGAAAGGAGGGGCCATACTCCAGCAAAAAAGCAAAGGGCTCAAAGGTGACTGGAGATCAGCCAAAGGCTAAGCACAAGGACTCCAAAAAGTCCAAGAGCAAGATGCCCAAAGGTATGGCCACCGCTCTTCAACCAAGAAGCAAACTTGGGGAACACATGATGCACTCTGTGCAAGTCTTCCATAAGCTTGGAGAGAAGCTTGAGAAAGCCAAGCCCCTGAAACCAAGCTCAGAGGAGTCTGCACAGACATCTCAGTCTGAACACCCTAGCTCATCTGGTAGGCAAAGGGAGCAGCCAAGGATCCCCTTCCCCCTTCAGCCTTACAGGATCCCTAAGGTGAAGAGACCTAGCAGTGTGTCAGACCAACCAAGATCAAGCAATGCGCCAGACCGCGCACCTGTGCTGACTGACGCACAACAACCACGCCGCCCAGCACCTAGCCAAAGTAGGGCCCCTGCACCTGCACCCGAGAGGAAGGTCTGGAGGGTGCCAACTCGTGCTCACCAAAGACATGCACCCTATGAGGTGCCCCACTATTACAAGAACCATGCCAATGGCAGCGCTGGCAATTACGGCGATGGGGAGAGGATTGTATACATGAAGCCTGAATACCCTGGCATGTTCCCCCTCCCCCTAATCTACCTTTCACCACTGCCCCCCGGTGCGCCCCGGCGCTTCCACTGTCGAGAGTATTCCATCACCATTACTGCCGAGCGCCGCGCTGAGAGAGAAGCCATGAAACTCAAGGCCCAGCGGAACAGGGAGGAGGCTGCCAAGATCACACGCAACGGCATGAACTGCACTGTGCTGGCTGACCGCAAACACCTACCACGCGAGCCATGGCCAAGGGAAGACAACTGGTGGGAGACTGGTCTGGACGAAGTGTGGAAGTATGATGAGTGTATGGAGGGTCCGAGGGATGACCTGGACATTGACTGAAAAAAAGAACTACATTTTCTTTTGATTTCTACATTTTCTTTTTCATTTTCTTTAGATTCATTTTTCAAATTAATAAAATCAATAATCTTATTATCTCTGGCTTGAGTTCATTATTTATAAAAAAAAATGAAAGAAAGCACACTCACAAGGAGCTTGCTAGGAAAATAACAACTGTAATATTAATTGCTAGTCGCAGACTCTGTATGGTTATGGCCATAGTTTCTTAGAAGATGCTTTTCCAAAGCGACGTTAAACAGCAACAACAAAAACACCACAATCAATCTCTAATCTTTGCTCTTTGCATTTCAGCCCCATGGCCACCATTTACTTCTTTATTTAAGGTATTTATTCAAGAGCAAGAATTCACATCATAATACAACTGCATCTTTCAGCTGTAACAAAATGAACAACTGTAATTAAGCAATTGTAAGACAATAAAATCAGATTGAGTTATTTTGTAAAAATCGTGGAGAGTAACACCCCGCCCCCACCCCCCAACCACACATTCACACAGTTAAACTACCTTGAGGAGAAATGTAATACATGCATGCGATTAGAATCACTGGCTGCGTATTTGAATATGAAAAAAAATAATAATTAGAAACATACATTATGCTTGTACATGTGCCTGGTTAATTCCCTTCATCTGTTTCTGTGCACGATGAATTTTCCTATTGTGGAAAGGTTTTTGTTGTCTAAGCTAATTAAATTGCCAGTGGCCCTTTCAGAGAAGTGCACTGCATGATTGATGTGCTTTGTTCGTAATGTATTAATGTTAATTGGACAGCCTTATTTGATGTTCTTTTTTTACATAAACAAAACACCAGTTATGACAGAAGAACTATTCAGGAATGTTATGCACACGAGAGAGAAAGAGAGAGAGGTGTAAAATAGTACAAAATAGTACTGTTTTTATAGGCAATTTTTGAATTCTTAGGTGGTCCTCAAAGAAAGATACACTCAGAATAAGTTTTGCTGTCTTTCCTACTACTGTTGTAACTGATTAATGGCACATGAAATTGACAGATACCACTTGCCTTGTTTATCTTACACTCCTGCCACACTTCTTGATAGAAATCCTCCCTATTTATTGTGACAGAATTGTCACAAGCCTATGTTTTCAGCTTGCTCACAGACCGGAGAGAACATAAAAAAAAAAAAATCTCTGAGGAGTGTTGCATCAAAAGAATGCTTTTTACTTTCCATAACAAGGAATATATTGATTGAGAACATATCTTTGTACCTGTGTTGAAAGAGTTTGCTTCCTCAGGGAAACAAAAAGAGCTCACATTCATGAGCACACCCAACCTTCAGCACCTCCCTCAGATCTCAAGCATCTGCTGTGACACTTTAGAAACACGGAGAAGAAAAATGAAGAGCAGGAGATGGTGTGTCCACTTTAGAGGGTGCATGCACAAGAAGGAGCTACATATTTGATGACATAGCATATGTTAATGCATTTTGCTCTTCTTGTTCCAAATGTTATGAGGAAAGCACAGACAAATTTAAAGTACAAAGCAATAAGCTGCTTCTAAAGCCTTTGGCCTCTCCTCAAAGGGCGTATTACCAATCTGATGCCATGTCATATAATAAACGTATACCAAACATGCTGATTTATATGACTGCTAAGCTAACAAGAAGGTATTTGGTTAGACAGAACATGTCATAGGATACAGTGTTAATGGGCTTGTACTGATTTTTTATTCTTTTGCAAATGAATTTAAAGTGTAGTTAAAATAGATGACTGCAGTGCATCTGTTCCCCTGCCATATTGAAATGTTCTCTACCTCAAAGGACAGAAAATTGTACTAATCCAATGTTCGCAGAGTGCTAATTGTTTACAACAGCACAACAAACTTTTGCCAACTCACAGAGAGTGAGTCTCTCCCAAAGGGACCACAGATTATCTCTGAGGAATCTGGCAAGGCTCTGCGAGACTGCATCCAAGACAGCTGAAGACAAGCCACAATCTCAGGATGGAATGCAGGCAGAAGATGGTGGCATCTGCAATCTGCTCTGTGAGAAACAGGCATGGCCTCCCTTGAAAACAGGCTTTTATGCAGTGCCTAAATTAAGATCTGATGTTGTTGTTACTAGTGCTGCTGCTGCTGCTTATGATGTTTATTTACCATCTCCATCTCAGCTTTAAATGAACGATCTTTAAACAGATCCAACAAGTTGTGCCAAATTTGTGCAAAATCTTTTGGTACTCTGCTCATGCATATGGCTAGGTTTGTGACATGCCAGTTATTTCCTTACGATTTGCACATGTATCCTGAAAGAGGAATTGTAAACTTGGTGAAACATTTATTCAGGGCAAGGATCTTGTTTGTGCATGCTGTATTACCAACAGATAAACAACACATCTACCCATCACATTTAAACAGTGAACGTACAAATGGACAATGGAAGATTTAATTTGCTGATTTAGTGCTAAAAGAGTAAAGTCAGGTATTGTTTAGAGTATTACGTTTATTACAAGTTCATTATTACAGAAACACATGCCACTTTACCCTGTCAAAGCAAAAACATGCGATGGTTTAATTTGAGTATAATTTTGAATATAATTTAACTGTAAAGGCCAGCGCCCACTGGAAACATCTGCAATGCAACATGACAAGAAAAAAAAATAGACAAGAAAAAGAATAGAAAAATAGAACTTGGGATGGTTTAATTTGAGTATAATTTTGAGTATAATTTACAGTGCATGATGAACTGTAAATTATTGCGTCTGGTGCTGAGGTTTAGAAAACTGTTCAAAAACCTGCGTGTCAAGCCCATAGAAATGGTTTTGTATCAGATTCATGTATTTTTGCTATCTCCCACCATTTGGACCAAAGTTCATTATACCGTTAAAAACTTTTCTTCCCTTAGTTACCATCGATAAACAAAAGTAACTAATGCAATGTCGATGATCTAGCTCATATTTGGCTGACAAAAATGGCAATTTTATTGCATAGTAACAGTCACAAAGCCATTGCTAATCTAAACAGCATTAAAACTGTTCCTGTCATTGTTATGCCTAAAAGTAGTGTTAAATTGTGTCAAGTTTTTTTTTTTTCTGGCAGCACTGTGAATAGAACTATCAGAATGTTAGATGTATTCCATAACCTGCATCTGATCCTCCGTGTCTGGTGGGTGCAGGCCTTAATTCATATTTGTAGGTCTGCTGGAGATCTGCAAACATTACTAAAGCTGTTAGTGTCATGTGATGAGCATGTGTGAGGTCCAGACTGTTCTCCAAATGGATTCATTCCTTACCCCCATCCATTGCTCTGCTTTCTGCTTCCTAGTTCTCAGAGCACAGCGGATACAGTAAAGTGTAAAGCACTTTGAAAAGTCCAAAGCAAACTTGTTCACATCTCTGGCTGGCCTAGTTTGCAATGCCTGGGCCGATCCCCTTCCATCTCACATTACACCAGGATGACAGGGCTAATAGCCTTAAAACTTGCTCTAGACTTCTCCCTCTCCATCTGTCTCGGGGACACGCAGGGCTGCCTCGCCTCATACATCTTTTAAGATGTTCAGCTCTTACTAGGAGGAAGTATCACATTCCATATCCAACATTAAGGCAGCTATACACACGTATTTGTTGTTGTTGTTGTCGTTATTTATTTGTGTGTATGAGTGTGTGTGTGTGTGTGTGTGTGTATGAGTGTGTGTGCATGCTTGTGTGTGTTTGCATGTACTTTATGTGAGTGGAACATCCATTGGTCCTCCTACACACAGTCAAATGTGTTTGAGGTTTGAAGAAATGTGTGGTTTCTTCCTAGTTTATCTTAATTCAACTTTTAATGTAT
>JAIFZK010000019.1:3025000-3105000 GCA_027481765.1 Tenualosa thibaudeaui | reverse complement strand
TATTATGTCAGGATAATCTATGGCTCCAGTTTCCCCAACCAATCAGTGAACAGGAACTGAAGGAAGAGCCAATAGGTTTACTGTGAAGTTAAAACAATGTGTCCACCCACCACAAAGTAAAGGTATGTCTATTTAGGTAAAGGTATGTCTATAGTTTTTTTTTTCTGAATGCACTGAACACTAATTGTGATTCTTTTGGCACAAATTTTGAAACTATAAACATTAACAGCTTGTAGCCAGTCTATTCACAAAGTCTGCTAAACTAAAAGCCCAAATCAGCACTTCACACTTAATTTGAAATTTTGTAACACAAAACTCACTGCATAAGACTGTTTGCAATTTTATAGCATGCTTGCTGAAAAACCATACACTTCTGTATCTTCTGCTCTATCTTAACACTATTCTGAGAATTGCACTCTGACATTGACACATGCCAAAGCACGTTTTGATAATTACTTCACTCAACATTCAGACCTTTAACACTGCAAAAAAGTCAGGTAAGGTTTTGTCTGGATTACAATTTTTGACAATATTGGACAGAAAGTGAAAAAGTATTAAAGGATTAAAGGAGCAGAAGAGGTGAAGAAATAAGGAGGAAAGGGCTGCAAAGTGGAAAAGTGGAGAAAAGGCTGAGATCAAATATCAAAATCTCTACAAAAACTGTTAAAAAAAGAAAGTTAACTGTTATTTTGCACTTTTTTAACCCCCTCTCTCATATACCATAGGCCTATACTGAAATACAAATAAAAACTTTTGTTGTTACATTTTTATAAAGCAATAAGCCAGTGCTTGCCGGGCAACACTAAGTGCTATTACAGTGAGATGGGCTGTGGCTATTACTTTGTAATGCTTTTTTTCTACAGTGTAATATAGAAGAGAAGAGGCAAACCTGTGTGTTTGTGCTGGACTGCTAACGGCTAAAACGGCTTGGAACGCTGAATCAGCCAATCACAATTATGGAATCAAACTAGCAGTTTTAGAAACAGTTTTTGCACAGTTGGATACTTGCTAAGATACATGTATTACAAAGTCATGAGCTACTGAAAACTGACATGCCCTGCACACAGTAAGCAAAAGCCAAATGTGTTTATTTTACTTTTACAGTGTGCAGTTGGTGCTTTGTGTGGTTATCAATTTGATGGGTTGTGTGTGGTTGTGTACCAAAATGCCATTTTGAAACAAGTGTGAACAGTTTAGCAAAAAGTTTTCTAGAAAGAGTGCAAACAGTGCTTTTGTGGTTTGTTGGTTTTGTAATGTGTGTATAGTGTTTTGCAAAAATAGCCAAAAGTTTAAAAAAAATTTGTACCATGCATTCCAGTGCATAATATACGTCACAACCAAACAGTAGTGATTAGTTGACGCAGAAAGTATCTGCCCACTGTGGAGCGAACACATACCAATTGCTGGGGTTCAGACGCTCTGCACCAAGTGAAACTAAGTGAAAGCAGCTAATGCATCAGGCTAATAAACTACAGAAAACAACACATAAATGCAAATCCCAGACTACTAAATATAAATCCTTATCAAGTCAAGGTCATCTCCCCCTGCCTTGCGACAAGCACTGGGACTCTGGGACTATCTGAAAGCACTGTGGTGCATGTCTGATGTAGTCCAGCTCAGGGACCGCTAGCAGAGAACTCCACCCAGGCTTCTGCATCTCTGATGAGGCCTCTCTGGAACCTCCTAGCCTCCACTCAGCATGGAGACCCCATCCTGAATCTCCTGCCCAGATCATTGTCATTTTTAAGTCAGGCTGCACTGAGAGGTTTTCCCTTGATGCCTAACCTGGGCTTCAGTGCTTGACCCAAGACTGCTGCAGTTTTTTGATGATTGCCCCAGACACAAGTCAATAATGAACTTTGTTCATTTCATCTGCTTTGCTGTATTGTTAGACTGAAAAACACATGCTGCTCGCTAAAGTATGTGAAACAAAGTAAGAAGAAAGTGCAACACACACACACACACATACTTACATATGTACATGCACACATGCACACATGCACACACACACACACACACACACACACACACACACACAGTGATACTGGAGACAGCCCTCTCCTCTGCATTCTGGTCACTCTGTCTTGCAGCGTCTCTCTTTCTTTGCCGTGGTGTCTTTTAATTTCCCCTCCCCATCAGGAATTAGCCTGTGTGCTTCATGGCTCCCAGCAAGCCCCTTAGTGCAAGGCATACACCACTGGCTGCAGGGAGGCCATGGATCAGAAACCCCATCACAGCAGGCAACCAGGCCAGAGCTGGAAAATGGGGAAGTGAAAGTCGGACGGAGGGGGAGAGAGAGAAAGAGAGGGAAAGAGAGAGTGCAGAGGAAAATGGAACGACTCAGTGAGCAAGACATCAGCATAAAAGATTCCAGTTATGAAGGACTAATGAGGAAAAGAGTGTGGGGTAGGTAGAGCAATGCGTGTGTGTGTGTATGTGTGTTACAGTGTTTGTAACACCGTAGCTTGACTCCTCTGCCGTGGAGCGTGCCTCATCTGGGATTTGCGGTTGAGGTGAAGAACGGCATTACACGCCATGCTGACATCATTGTCTCCGGCTATGCTTTCCCATAATTACACAGTAATGTGTCAAGACCTGCCTTTGCCACCCATCACCTTCCTGTTGAAATCCCGAAACCTCCCCTGCGGATTGCCAGTGATTATTCTGTGGGGTCTCGCCATCCATGTCCAAGCGAAGAATACCCACAGAGCAAGTGCTGAGGGACCGTGTCTGAAGACAAGAAAACTGATAATCACTCATTATTTCACATTCTTTTCTCTGTCGATTTTGAGACACTTTCCCAAGTGTCAGTACTGCACATTTACAAGTAATAAATAAACAATGTAATGTCAGTGCATAGACCCCCCCCTCCCTCTCTTTTTCTTTTTTTCTCCTCCCTCTCTCTTTCTCTCTCTGTCTCCTTGCTCATTCTCTCCAAATGCCATATGCTTGAAAATTCCCTCTTGGCCGCCTCATCTTGACTAAGAGAAGCGCCACATCAGAGTTCAATTATTTTCTGAGGAATTGACAATGCGAGGAGAATAACTGTGTTGACAACGCGGCAAACCTGCCCCTGTCCTCCAGGGCCTTTCTCCTATTTACACTACTGCAAATTATTTCCATCACTTTTACCAAAGTGACATTTACAAATGAGGCTGGCGAAGGTGAGCCGGTGGGTCGGAGACTGGAAATGCACTGGACTGGAGATAATTTCCTGGCTACACATTATCAAACTGAATAACTGAAAATGTCAGTCACATGGTCCAATATTATATACGCATACCGAGGTAGAGGATGTCAATAGCTCTTCATTCATTTTTATACAAGTAGTATTGGCAATATGCTAATTCAGTCTCATCAGTAATAGGTTCGTTAGCACATAGTGTACAAATGTATACCACTCTGTGTAAGGTTAAAAAAAAAACACCTGAATGTGTGATGCAGACACTATTAGTTTATATACAATGTGTTGAGTGTAGCTTCCATAGGCAGGATCTAAATGTCAAGAATTTGTATCCATAAAGAGGTATAATTTCCACTCAGCTATTTTACAATGTCAAATGGTTGGCTGATTTGGAGAATGCACTCCACATTCGGCATCTGTGGTTTGGAATGGCAGCCAAATAAGTGGCTGGTGTGTGTTGCCTTGTCAGGTTTAGAAACTATGAATACATTGAATTTAAATAGAAGCAGCTGACGTTACCCATCAGCCCTCTATTTTACACATCACCTTGTGGCATGCTCTTCTAATTCCTCTGTACTGCAGCTTGACATTGACTACTGTCTGACTTGGTGTTCAGCCGTATTCTGGGGGAACCATATTCTAAAACGGGGAACATTTCACATTCAGTTTCAGTGATTCGCTCAACTAAATAAATAAATAATAGAACAAGAAATAAAGCAGCCCTCTACTGCATGCTTTATGTCCTTCAGTCCCTTTCAGCCTCCCAGTGGAAGAGCTCACCTGTTTGTAATGCCAAGCCTCTCCCTCAATCTTTTTTTTTTTTCTGTATCAGAACATTCATGCTTCAGCAAACCCCAATTTCACTTTGAATTTTTTCTCCCCCTGACTGATATATTTCACATTAATCCCTGTGTTTGTGGCTCAAGATGCTGTGCGGCTTGGTAATGTATTCTCTCCCCACACAGTGGAATGCCAAAACACTATGACACACAAAACACTATGACACACAAAATTACACTCAACAGGGACAGAAATTCATCAAAACTTAAGGTGATTGAAGAACAACCAGATTCTCTCTCTGTCTCTCTCTCTCTCTCTCTCAACAAAAGCCTATAACAGGTTCAACAATGCAGCCCTGTGCATTGCCCAGCTATCATTATGAATGTGTAATACATCATGGCCAAACTTGAAAGGACTTCACATTTTCCTGTTATGATTGAGACAGAGGGAAATCAGGTGAGCGTTTCATCTGTATCCTATTCATTTTCACTACACATGTGTGTGCACACCCACACACATATACATACACAAATGTATACAAAGACACAAATATACATATAAAACAGACACACACACACACACACACACACACACATAGAAACAAGTAAAACTGGCACACACACACACACACAACCAAACATACGCAAGTACAGACATTACATAGAACCATTTTGTATCTCACCACAGACTCACAGACAGAACCGGCAAAGCTGCAGATTTCTATGTGATTGAGAGACTATCCTTTGGTATAGATCTGCTGCATGAGGCTTATTGAGTGGCAGCGGTGGTGTACTTTCACGTCGGCCTGAGGCAGCCATGCAGATGCTTCATTAGGCTTCTTCTGCTCTGCCGGGTTCAACACTTGTCAAACAAGGGCTCTGTCAGAGGGAGCGAGAGTACAGAGTGCTCACACATCTCTACAAATCAGCAAATGGAGATTCACATCTCGCCCTCATCACTGTATCTCCAGCCTCTTCCAAGGCTGTGCCTACTTTGGGCGACCTGCTCAGTGCTACGTACCATGCAAAGTTCTTTACAAAAAACCTTCCGTCTCACATTTCACACGACTGGAGGGCCACAGTCATTTTTTATTGTAATGCAAGTAAGACCAAGTTGAAAGAGCGCAGGTGTTTTATGTTGAGGCTGTATGTTCATGATGATAGCTATGACAGAAGGCTACCCATATATGTCACCTTTCTTCTGAGGTTTGAAATTAAATGCATTGATGCAGCAAGGTGACATTTGGGAAATAGTGGCACAAACAGGCAAGACGCAACATGGTGGTGTGACAGCTGAACAATAACACTCCAGGTCATAGACTCCAGGTCATAGACTCCAGGTCATAGACTGTCAGGCTATGATAACAGAATTATAATACAACAGTGACATAATTCATGCTTATGGTTGCTTACAATATTTAGCACATTTACATTCACTTATTGACATATACGTAATTAAAAGTAGAATTGCAATAAAGTGCTGCACACACTTCATTGTTTCCACATTGGTCATGTCACACTTTCTCCTGAAATAACTCAGCACATCCACCTCACAGATGACGGTCTGACATGTAGACCTTATCTGCCACACACACAACACACAGACACACACAGACACACACACACACACACACACACATACACACAGACAGGCACACACACACACACACACACGCACACATACACACACATACACACAGACAGGCACACAGGCACACACGGTAATAGGTAGTTTTTGCCTACCCTCCTTGTCTACCTCCTGCCACTGTGTATGCCACGGCTGGACAGGATGACATTTGTGAAGAGCCTCAGCTGCCCTCCATCAGATGTGGGGGTTGGGGGGGATGACTCCCATGAAGACGGCCTTTTGTCAACTGTGTCAACGATGGGGGAAGTCAGACATGATAAGAGTGAAGTGAGACAGCAAGTAGCAAATAACCCAGATCTCTCTACACCAGCTGCCTTCTCTGCTCCCAGACACCCTGGCACACCTGAGGAGAGAAGTGTGAAAGCAGTCTTTTTCAGGTAGAAACTCATGCACAACTTTCAGCGTGAAGAACTGGCAACAATATCTCAATAATCTAGGTCCTACACATGCCTCTCTTCGATACTTAATAGATAAAATGTCCAACCACTTGAACAACCATTACTTCAGAGGCAAGCACTAAAGCAGATTACTCCACAGTCTCTGCACGTGTATCGGAACTGTCTACTTGGATGAAGGAACACCACCTTTAGCTGAACCTGTCCAAAACTGAGCTTCTGGTGATCCCAGCCCAGGACTCAATCTATCACGATATCAAACTCAATCTGGGCTCTACCACTGTTACCCCAGACAAGGTTGCTAAAAACCTGGGTGTAATGATTGATGACCTTCTATTGTTTTCAGACCAGCCTGGTGAAACCTCTACTGCAATATATACACTAAGCAAAGATAATCTGTGCAATAAGATTATCTATAACCAATGTGCAATATTACCCTGCGTCCAGACATCTGTATATTAGATTGTTGTGTATGTAACTGTTGCGCTAGTACTTATCTATTCTATTCTTTGCCTGTGAACACTGTACACTTTGTATGCTATTGTTTATGTCCGTCGCGTTGGATAAAAACGTCAGCTAAATATAATGTAATGTAATATAATATAATGTAATATCGTTTTGCCTGATCAGTGTCTACTTTGTATTGATTTTACCTGTGCCTCCTTGTGCTTGGTCATCATCTGTTTTCCCTGATTTGTATTTTAGGCCTAACGCCATGGTCAGTGCTCATGATACCCTGCTGCTCTGCTCTGTCCAAGTTCTGAATTACTGTCTTCTCTTATTGAGTGAATTCTTGTGTATTCATGTTCAACCATTTGGTCTGAGTATCAACCTTGTCAGAGCTAAGCAAAATTAATCACTGAACTGAATAAAAATGATGTACAAAAACACCAAGAAATATATTATATTTTTTTGCCTTTGAAAATTCTGATATTACATCTGTCTATGTTCGTGCAGGTCTTTGACAGTCATGACATATCCGCTGAGTTTCCTCTGCTCACGCAAACCTTCAGTGTCAGAGGGAAGAGACTGAGTGTTGAGTGTTAGAGGGGAAGAGATGCAATGCATCCAGCCGTAATTCATTTCCCTTGAGAGGATTAGCAGAACGCCCTCCAACCTAGCACTCCCATCCCAGTTCCATCAACTTACAGCCTATGCCACCATCTTTATTTTGTCTGTTGTGTTGTTTTCTCTGCCTTGCATTATGCTCTCTTCAGGTGTTTTTGTGCCATTGTGATCACATGCAAAAAAAGAGCCTTTCTGCTTCACCTGTCTTTATTATTTCACAGCGAGCATGATAACCCTTGCTTGACCTCCTGCACTCGGACCCAAGGTGATTTTGTTCCCATGGGAACAGAGAGTACAGCGGGCACACATGCTGTGGATAGCAAAAAGATGGACTTTGAGTGCATAAAAGGCTGGTACTGTAAAGTCTTTGTACACACAAACCATGTAACCCTCCTTTCCCTCCAATACACACACACACACACACACACACACACACACACACACACACACAGACACACACACACACACACACACACACACACACACACACACACACACACTGTCCTCATTTTTGAGTGGGTTTGTAGACTAGGATGAATGAGGAAGTGCAGGTAAAAGGTTCACTGGGGAATATTATTAATAATAGTGTGGTGAATACAGCAGGTAGATCCATACAAACACACAAAATCTTCTTTTTGTTGTGTGTGTGAGTGTGTGTGAGAGTGAGAGAGAGAGAGAAGGAGTGTGGTTGTGTGGTTGATGATATTGATGAACATAGAGTGTTACCTTGTTTTCCTCTAGGTGTTTGTTTGTTTGGGATGCTATTAGAATGGGTGCACTGCCTCAAGTGCCTCTCAAAAAAGACGAAAATAGGGCTTATTACAAGCGACATTATCTGCTAATGGAGCAAGAAAATATGGCTTGTTAAGATTACTTGAAATAAGAAAAATGTCTTAGGGCCAGAAAAAAAAATCCTGATTCAAGGAAAAACATAAGCCCCGCATATGTGACTGCATATGTGAGCTAACTGGCCCTCATTAGTTAGCATTTACTATTGTTCAGTCGTAGTTGTTCTAAATTTTCTAGTTCCTCTTCCCATCGGCAGTACTCAGTGAGCTCAAACAGCAGGTATATGGGTTGATTTATGCTGGACTTTTCCTGTTAGAGGCATCAATTGCTATGGAAGAATGTTTCACAGATCTGTGTTGTATGAACTATTGCTGATACATTGTTCTGTACAAGTCTTAGTGCTTACCTAGTGCTTAGCACACCAACATGGAAATCATTCACTTGATTCAGTTTATGTTTTTGAGCTTGAACTTCACATAATGTATTCTGGTGTTGCACCAATCAATACCTTAAGGATCAATTAGGCAACTGTGTGAAAATCAATACACTCTGATCCTTTGATATTTGGAAATAACAAAAAAAAAGGCTTAGCAAATCAAACTTTCAGCACAGGCTCCTAGGTATTCTCATCACACTCCTGCTCTATGGGCCAAAACCAGGCTTGTTCGCCATCAGTGCTACTGATTTGCTCATTTGTTCTTGCTCTGTAGTTTTTGCAACGTTCCTGAGGTGACTTGCACAGAGATGAGAAAAGTTGACACATTATGTTACACATGTGTGGGGCATTCAGTGCTCCAAATGCCTAGCAAACAGTACTTCTTTGGTAAACTATGTTTACATGCTATTTGTTACACTCTTGAGACCCGTGGCAGAGCCCAACATAACCTTGTCATAATCTTGTTGTGGCAGAATGTCAGATATATTTTCAGTAGCTACAGCAGCCAGAACCCATTTTAATCACAGTGTGATGTTACAGCCAAAGATGCCATGAGTCTGACATTAATCATAAAATGCTATTTATACTGTTATTTCTATACAATAGTAATGCATATAGCTGACAAACCCTACTGCTGCAAGTCTGTCGCTTAGAATAAAAGCCTCTATATTAGTCAACTTAAACTTCATCCATGCTTACTAGTGTGGTGGTCACAAACTGTATGTCCGGAAACACATTGCTTTAAGTGGACACACTGTGTCTTGGGCATTGTCTGAATGCACCTGTGTCCAGGGCGTCACCTGTTTACCCGAATAGAGGGCTGGGAGGGCTCTGGATTTCATGCCTGATTGCAAAGCTGCCCTCAGAGGAAGCCTCTTGTCTTTCAGGGCGGTCTGGAGAGGAGCTGCTGATTGTCTAAGGCCTCTTCATTTGGTATGAAGAAGGGTGCAGAGGAGGATGAGGAGGAAGAGGGGGTGGGGGTAGGACCAGCTAGCTGTCTGGCACAGCAAGGGATTGACTCCTAATCATTATTTAAGCTGCCCACAAGGCTGAGGCAGTGGCCTCTGCAAATATGACAAGCTGTTTCTGAGAGAAGAACAGCAGCAAGGAGCCAAGAAGAAAATGAACATCTCCTGACAAATCTCACTTAAGATGCGTGGGGGTTGGGAGTGGTGGTGTGTTGGGAGCGCCAAATTTAATTATTTATTTGTGGCTGTGGCTGTGTCTGGCCCGCAGGCTTGGTACACAATCTAAATGGTAATAGCAGCCACGTTGCGTTGTCTTTTCTCTACTCCCCTTCTCTAACTCATAGGTCTCAGCAGTTGATATTAATTGGGCCTAAGCTAAGTAGGCCACCTGCTCCATTGCCACATCTTCATTATCACACTGCCTAAGCGTCTCACATTTAATGATTGAGTGTGATCCTCCACTGACACAGAATGCAATTGCCACTCACTGAACGAACACAGAGTACGGAGGAAGCATGTAACTGTGTCTTGGACATGATGGCTACTGGGGGCTGAATGCATTTCAACTCTGCATCCTGGAATTACAAACTACTGTAGGACTGTCATCAGAACCTGGCTGTAATCACTCAAATGAGAAGAAGGAGCATTTCAAATGTGATTGCTGTTAATGGAATGATTGCCTGTAGCACTGAATATACAAGCTTTACTGATCCTTTAGCCTTTACAGTGATTCATAGCGGCTGTTTTAAATTCAGTATCCACAATGGCACTGAACTTCATTGTGCTGTGGTGCAACTGTGCAAAGGTAACTCTAAAAATACATTTTCTCATTTACCCTGACAAAAATATTCTCTAGGACATCTTGTCAGATGTATTAATATCCAAACTTGTAACTTTCTGTAGTCGACAGGCCAGGCTGATTTACTGTAAGGAGGTGGCTTGAATTGTCAGCCAAACACACGCTGAAACAGACAAAAGAAGAGGTGTGGACAGGAGGCGAAAGCTGGATGTGTGGCTCTGATGATACAGCATTGTTTTCAAAGGCGGGGCAAAACACGAGTGCATCGCAAGCGCACCATCTCCCATATGCTGAACTAAATTGGTTTCATCTTGACTGGGTTTGCTTTTGTTGCAATGTGACAAGGCTACTGATTAGACCAGAGAGGGAGGATCAATACCGGCATGAGCTCCGGCTTGAAACCAACAAAGAAAAAAACAAACAAAAAAAACAACAGCACCTAGTCTTTGGTTTGCCTTACACTGACAGAGAGCAATTCACACCAGCCTCTGTGAGCGGCAACCAACAGCACCATCACTGACCTGTGACACACAATGTAAAAGGAGGGGTGTGAGGCCCAGTCACTTACCCATGGCTGAAGACATCAGACAAAAAGCGAAGTGATGATCATCGAGTGAGAGGCTGACAGGCTTTCTCAAGATATGAATGCGTATTATTATTGCTGAAAAGGATCGATATGGGTGCTTTGGGCAAGCCATAAGTGTTCTGTTTCTTTCAGCTGTGACAAAGACAAGAGATAACAATAGAAGTAGTGTACTTTTTCTTTTGTCACTCTACAAATCATGTCGTACTGCTTCAATGATGAGAGTGTCAGATGAGCATTTATTGAGCTTCTTTCTTTGTCATTTGCTAGACATTTGAATTGCATCCTCTTATTTTGGCTGCGTTTAAAGGAGAAATACAGTGTGGATTAATCAATAACCCTGCTGTCTGTAAAAAAGGACCAGAATCTTTGATACAACATTGACCGAATAGCGTACCAACAGCTAACATTAAATGAATGGGGCATAGGAATATGAAACCGAAAGTGAATTTCTGCCCCATTCAGTTAGTGCAAGCTGTAGATTTGCTATCCAGTCTATGCTGTATCAAAATGTATTGTTCTTTTTCTCACCAACAGCACTCACTGACCTCAAACAACAGGGCATTTTTTTTTTTTACTTTCTCATCTCTTCTAAATGATGTGTTAAAAAGGAGCCACCCACAATCACAATGCTTAATGCAAATCCTAACTTGTAGAGTGACCAAAATGTCACCAATCTCACTCAACAATATCTGAGGATGAAGGGTGGAAAAAAAATAATATCTACGAAACTGAATGACTCTTTTGACATGGCCAGCCTCCAGAGTTCATTACTAGTCGTGTAGGAGAGCTGCCTGTGCCGCACTGGAGGCCAAGAGTCTCACTGGAGCCCTGAGGTAAGCCTAGAATCAGAGTATGTGATCAAGGCAGCCCATCATTGGGACAGACACTCCCCAAACCCTTCAAGACACTTGCCATTTGACACGGCATCAGTGACAGCTAGGCTAGCAACCTTTAGGGAAGGAAGAGGAGGCAAAGTTTTTAACCTTCAGTTGTTGCTGTCACTGTGACCATCGTGAGGGATTCTCGTCCAAAAAGCCTTGCCCCCGACCCACCCGTGCGCACACACACACACACACACCCAGATGTGACTGCAGTGCTGCTGACAAACACACAGTTTGTCAACCGACTCTTAAACACATCCACCATTTCACACAAGCATCAATAAGTGAGGACGCATCTGTTTAGGCGATGAATAAGATATACCACTGTGTTGCTCCCAGATTGCATGTGTTTGTGAGGTTGTCAAAGAGAATGTTGGGGGAGTACGGGGGGGCACTTTTTGCAAGGTTGAACAGTTCAACCACTTCTCTCATTATGACGATAGCACTCCATAGCATAATGTGTTGTGCAGAGGTATTTTTGCTAATTAAATGGGAGCTTGCTTGACATCACTGATGCTGATTCCACCGCTCATGCACTCACGTGAGCCCAATGCCATGCTGGAGTCTGCTATCTTAGTGACTGGCAGGCATCAGACTCACTGATGCAATGAGGCTGAGATCTTCACTGGAGGCTGCCAAGAAGCTGGAAGAGCCGTGGCATGGGTTGCCCTGCCGTCAACCTTTTCAGATCTGACCTCCTTAACCTGAGCCCTCTCCACTGCCTGTTTACTCTCTGCTTTAGCTCCCTCTGCCCCTGTGTGACTTTCTTGTTAGGTCTGATGTCCCACGTCACTCAGGAGTCTCCCTGTGTGGACATTTGAGAGGAGGGCCAGAAAGAACCCAGAGCTAGTGTGTGAGGGAGGAAGCTTTGCTATCTGGTCTCTCTCTGAGGTAGCTGGAATGTGACTGGTACTGAGGCTGACTAAGTCTAAATGGCACTTCCAGCCTTGTAGTCGGCCTCTCTACAAAAGGGATGTATACAGATAAGAGCTCTGAATCTGGCCTAATCTGCTTTGGCTCATTAGACAATTACTTACAGCAGCCACAAAAAAGAGCCTGGACTCGATAAGCAGGGAATGGAATTATCCTTGCCCCTGTGATCACATACTTCAGTTTTGGTGCATCTTTCACAGGTTTTTGCATTATCAGATTCCAAACGTTCCAATCAAAGGGTCTGATTTCAGCAGGCAGGCGAGCTTGATTTTTTTTGTCTCCTCGGCATGAAATGTTGCATCTATCAAACTAGGCTCTGCTGATGAGCTTGAAAAAATCTCCCTTGGCACCATTTCCATCGTACATATAAATGCTATTCTCCGTGTTTGACTTGAATTATTTTTTCCCTATCAAAAATGAATGCACTTCCGTCACTAGAGAGAAAGTATTCTAAAGGGACTCACACGTTAATGACCCACAGCTTGATCGCCTCAACACTGAGCTGCTGGCTTGAAAACAAACTGATGACAGTCTTTTTTTCGGCCCATATTTGTTCGGTCGTCCTCAGCACCTCATATTTGCATGATGGGAGCTCCATCATGTTGTAAATCTTATCGTTCAGAGCACTCAATTATTTTGGAGGCTTAATGGTCCACAACACAATCACATAAAATGCGCACAATGCCATCATCACTCTTCATGCTCAAAGAATACAAAAGCCACATTGTTTACTGTGGGGATTTAAGGCATTTGAATGGATGCTGAGGCGGAATTAATGGGCATACAGGGACCTGAGCAACACACAGTCCAAGCATCTGACAAGTCCTTCAACAAACCTGCCTTTGGCCCGGCAGATGTTAACACGGCACAGGTGCATTTTGACCCTCAGTGTCTCCTGACTCCTGCACACACACACACACACACATACACACACACGCACACACACACACACCGTTTCCTAGGGTCCCTGTATCAAAGAGAGATTGCAGTAATTAAAGAAAAAAAAGAGGGAACAAAATGAACAATATCATTTTCACCGCTTTCCAACACGGCTGGACAAATCTCTTTGAACAAGGAGTGTGTAGGGGAGATAAGCCTAGGTGCAAAGGCCTGGTGCCTTATCGGTCTCCTCTCCAGTTCTGCCTCTGCATTTGCAGCTGGAGACCTGACTGCACCAGCCAGCCAAGCTCGGAGAGGTGATGACCACGTCTACCTGAAAATGAGAGAAGACTAGCCTTTATGTTAATATGTTTTTGTTTTTTGTTTTTTTTCACACATGCATGTTTCTTAACATTGATTTTCTAATGTTCTAATGTTTTTTTATGTATTTTAACTGGATCAGTGACAGTGGTTTGCGATTTCCAGTCAGTGCATGCATAGGAAGTGTTGAACAAAAATGACTTTGAATGACTTGATTTTGCATATCTAGGCCATGTACTGTATTCTTAGCTGTCCCTAAAGTATATTGAATTGGTGGGATGACCCTGAGTGAGCGATTTCCTTCTTCAGCATGTGGCTCTCTGGGTCCTCTTGTTAACCAGGGTTCTCTCAGTGAGGGGCACTTGAGCCACAGTGCTGCTCTCTGGACTGATCAGTAATTATTCTAACCTTCCTGCCACGTGGGACTAAATTGGCTGTGAATTATGCAGATATAGGCCCAGATGTGAATGTGGGGGAGAGTGACGACTGATTTTGAGTCTCCATCTACTTTTTTTTTTCACAGTATAAGAAGTTGATGTACTAGTATTGCTATGTGGTCTCAGAGATCAGGAATGAATCACATACATACAGGTGAATATGTTGATGAGCAATCCATCTTTCTGTAGTATTAATTAGGACCATGGCTTTGCAGACCTGCTCTGACATACATTACACACATTGTTCATTCATAAAACAATCATAAGATTTTAAAACCATGGCCCCATGACCAATAAGATGAAAATGATTGTCTAACCCCTGATTGTAAACACGATCGTGTCCAAATGGTGTTCAATATGTGGTAAGGTAAAACATGAATCATCCCATAACCTTCTCAGATAAACCAGCTGCAGTTACATTTGTAAAAAATGTTATTGCAGGAATCCCATGAGAGCCTGACATGCGGGCATTGGCACTGTGTTGACAGCAGAAATTTACTCAGTTGAATGGTGTGGGTTTAAGATGGCAGCCAGGGAAAGTAATGGAAAAGGAGGTGAAACAAGGCTTTATTTTTTGTCTTTTCCTGGTAACTCACTGCATCCCAGCAGGATGAGCAAATAGTCCTCATGGCAGCCCTCTCTGCTGAAGCTGTACATTGCCATCTAGAGGTTACCATTCAAACAACACCTAAACACTCTCCGGCGAGTCTCATGTGCAGGTGCATTGTTGAGGAAGTCAAGGCAACGGCAACAGCAAACAAAACTCTGAATGGCGTCAGTCAGGAGCCTCAAGCGTTGTTGTGATTTTGAATTTGAAGCACGTTAATTTTCTCTGCTTCTTTTTCAAAATCAGTGAAGTGCACACTGAAAAAACATCACATTCATTTAAACCTTTACCATTTTGAGCAGATTGCTAGCCTATCGTAAGTGAGGAGGAATATAGAGTAGAAGAGACTGGGGGTTTTGTCTGTTTTCTTTGTTCTGTCACTGACTTCCTTCATGACCCTGTGATGAGGACTAACCTCAGAGGAAGAGGAGAAGGAGACCACTTTGCCACATCAGAGGCAAAAACAATGACTTTTTTTCCACACTAGGTTATGAAGCCTGGCTTTCCTGTCTGTGAGTGTATGTGTGTGTGTGTGTGTGTGTGTGTGTGTGTGTGTGTGTGTGTGTGTGTGTAGAGAGTGTTAGTGTATATTTGTTTGCAGGCCATGGGGAAGGGGAGGTATTTGTGTGTTGGGGATGTTCAATTCAATTCAATTCAATTCAACTTAATTATATTTATACAGCGCTTTTTACAATAGTATTGTCTCATGGTGCTTTAAAGCAAGGAGCACCCAAGAACAAAAGGGGCAGTGAAAATCTCCCTTGTGGTAGTTAGTATAGGAAGAAACCTTGGGCAGATCTGCAACTCAGGGGGCCAACCCAACTGCTAGGGGTCATGCAGGAAAAGTACAATTTGTACTTTTAATTTGTCAATTTGTAGACTACAATTTGTCCATGATTTTAGCTTTTGTATTGTCCCACAACATTATATGGTAGTCAAGCCATAGGTGGTTATCAAAAGTTATGGCTGGACAGTGTAGTAGCAGCCAGGCATAGTGTCAATCATTTAGACAGTGCCATTGTGAGGAGCGTTCAGTCACAGGGTCTCTAGGAAGGAATCGATCCTGGCATGGGCATCAAGGAATGGCCACTAGGAAGGTGTCAGTCCTGACATGGTCCCATTCCTCTCAGGGGGAGTAGGTGAGTCAGCCAGGTGGAGGCAGGAATGACACTCAGCAGAGATGATTGTGGTGTGAGTTTAAATGAGTTAAGTCACTCACTGATCCTATGTGTCATATGTGCATATACATATATATATATATATATATATATATATATATATATGAGAGAGAGAGAGAGCTGTAGTCCATAGTGCAGTCCAAAAGACCATGAGGAGTGATGATCTACCATCCCTAACTATGGAGAGCAGTAAAGAGAGAGGTTTTAAAACTAGACTTAAAGGTATTGAGAGTGTCCCCTTGTCAAATGTGTGTGTGGGGGGGGTTATTTCACAAGAGAGGCACACGGTAGCAAAAAGCTCTTCCTCGTATTGTGGATTTTGATATTCTTGGGATTACAAGAAGACCAGCATTCTGGGATCTTAGAGGTTTAGCAGGGTAGTAAGGGACAAGTAAGTCTGTGATATATGTTAGAGCAAGGCCATTGAGGGCTTTATAGGTTGGGAGGAGTATTACTCGACTCGACTTTTAATGGAAGCCAGTATAAGGAAGTGAGGATAGGACAGATACGCTCATATTTTTTTTAGTTCTAGTGTGTTCAGGCCATGGCATTTTGAATTAGCTGTAGGTTTTTAATAAAGGTATTACTACACCCATAGACCGGAGCATTACAATATTAAAGCCTGGAGGTAACAAATCCATGTATTCATTTTTCTGCATCCTCAAAGGATAGGAACTTTCTAAATTTAGCAATATTACCAAGATGAAAAAAGGATTTTTTGGAATATGTTTTACATGATTGTTCAGCGAGCCCTGATAAATGATGACCCCTAGGTATTTCATTTTTGTGCTAAATGAGAGTGAAAGGCCACTGAGTAAGTTTTGGTGGTGAGGTAAAATGTTATTCAGGTGTTTATCATCACAACTCATCATCATAACTTCAGTTTAATCTGAGTTTAAACATAAGAAATGATTGGTCATCCAGATTTTAATAAGCAGGCATCAAGGTAGCATGTAGAGGGAGAATAACTGGGGCCCTAGCACTGAGCCTTGGGGTACACCATACATTTGTGTGTGTGTGTGTGTGTGTGTGTGTGTGTGTGTGTGTGTGTGTACAGGGTGATTGTGTGTATTACTATATAGGCCTTAGGGAAGGGGGTGGCGAGTATTTGGGTACACATGTGTCTTGAGTATTTGTGTGTGTTGGGTATGCAACTGTATAGGTGTATGCCTAAATAGGCGTATTCTCATTATTGTGTTGAATGCTCCCACAGTGAGCAATGATGGCAATACCAACAATATTAATGGTCATTGAGATAATATTATTGTAATAAAAAAAGATAAACATCCTACTGCTTGTAAAAAAAGATCATCTCACCCCAGGTTTCTGTGCAATTTCATTTTGTGTTCAGTGCCTGGGGGGACCGGTCTGTGGAATACATTAGCAGACACTTCACTTAGTGGTGTACGCTAAATGGAGAGATAATTAAAGCATCCACATACCATCTGTACTTCCGTACATCCCTCTCATAGACCATAAAAATCAATGCTTGCGTTAATCCGCAATGGACCTTAACTGCAGCAGAGTTGCAGAGTGCTGTGGCTTTATTTTATGCAGTATAGTGGCGTGTCAGCTCTGAGATGAACGGTCGGCCCTTTAAACTCCCTCCAACCTCTCATGTCAAGCTGGAGCTCTCAAGGAGCTTAAACAAGTAGCTCCATAACCAAGGGGTGGTATCGCCTCATCCGTCAAGTATGGCGAGGCAATGTGTGTGTGTGTGTGTGTGTGTGTGTGTGTGTGTGTGTGTACGTGTATGTGTGTGTGGTGTTGGGCTTATGCTGATGGTGGGTGGCAGTAAGGGGGTGGGTCAGGATTGGCATTTGTTCCAGATTTATTTGTAATTACAGTTTTGAGTGGTGAAATGCTAAGGGTTGGCCCCTGCTGTGCCGGTGGCATTTCAGAGAGAAATTTGTTTCCTTTGCCATGAAATGAGTTTAGTCCCGGCTGAGCTGCACGGACAAAAAAAAAGTCAGCTAATTATTTCACCCAAAGAATCTCTCACCAAGATGTGTGCTGTGAACAGGACTGTTGTCCTTTTCCAGAAACCAATAGACAAATGTTTGCAGGAGGAGATGATAAAAGGGGTCTGCTGACATCTCAGCAGGGTTTTGTATGCTACCATTAAAGCATGCTGACCATGTTAATCGACACTCAATATACTAGTGTATACAAATATAAAGGTTAACCGTTAACTGTAGTCATCATAGTATGTAAGTAAGTAATTCATTTATATAGCACTTTTTTCCAATACAAATTCCACTCAAAATGCTTAAAACAGACACAAAGACAGACATAGACAAAAGAAAAGCATAAAATCAGTTAGTCAGTCTATGCATAGTGAGGAAGTCTAACATAGACATGGTGCACTCTCACATGCTTGGTCTTTAAACATGGGGAGGCAGAAGTTGAACCATCCGGCATGTCAGCCTCAGCTCAGCTGAGGAACAGCTGACAAGGTAAACATCAGTTCTTAGCATTTGGAGAGCACAGTTCAAAATTGCTATCAGGGTAGATGTCAGTCATGTGTAGATAGTCTGTGGTAGTCCACTCCAATATAGCATTACGAACAAGAGTCTGGTCATACATAATACCTGCTCCTGCAGGGGACCTAATATTCCTGAAGCAGATGCTCAATGTTTGGAATTGACACCATTAAATTTGCACCCTGCTCTCCTGCCAGGGGATCCCCTTGATGTTGCTCCACTTGTTTACCAGTGTGGATGAACCCCTGCATGCCATGCAAGTTAGCGCATCGATCCGGCCCTGGTTTCCTGCTTTCTCTCTCCGAGGGGAAGAAAGAGGAGCCACAGAGGGCTCCTTAAAGTGGAATATTCAATCAGATGGCCCTGGCGCAGTACTGATCACCTGTGTGATTTAATTCAGGAGCTGACACAGAGCAGGAGGGAAAGAGAATGAAAGAGAGAGAGAGAGAGAGAGAGAGAGAGCTGGCAGTCTCGACAGAGCTCAATCCTGGGCCCATTGATCCAGCCTGGTGCCCTTGGGAAACATTGCGTTTCTACCACTGCAGCCTCCCCTCCACCACCCCCAACAAGAACAACAACAAAAAAAAGACTTATTGCAGTTTTGACCTTCAGTACAAGACTGCAACCTTGCTTGATGAATGGCCCCCATTGTTTGTCAGAAACCCAACTGGCTTGATCGCATGTCTAGGGAATTGCTTGTCAAGTGCTTTTGCAATTCAGAAATGCTACTGTTTCAGGTGTGGTAACTAAATGCCTAGGGTTTTTTTATTTTTTTCATTTGAGTGTTGAAGCAGGTTTGCATGTGAGCATGTTCCTCATTGTTGTCAAATATATCAAGTCAAAGCTAGTCTAAGCTAGCTACTCATTCTTGTGGCTTTAGTCCATGTTGGCCCAGAACATTGGGGCTCAGATCAATGGTATGCCTACACAAGTGCCATCAAACTCCATTTAGTCCTTGGAAGAGAAATATGTGAGTGGAGACCTTAGGCTGATCCTCTGTAGCTTTTGATCAAGTGATCCTATCAAGTTTCATTTGGGCTTAAATCCAGAGACAGCTGTGATGTGAGGCACCTATCGGTCTAAATAAAGTCTGTTATTCATCACGTTATTATCCGCTCACAGATCAATGCCTCTGATGGGGAACAGCAACCAACAGACCCAGCACTGCTACAAGGTTTGCACTTGGTGATGGTTGTGGTGGTGTGGAGTGGAACTTGTGGAGTCGGGGAGAGGGGGGGTTCAGTTTGAGGTTTGCGTCTTTAGATTTGATGCAAACCACACAGAGGGGTTTTGTTCTGTGTGCTCTCACAAACTAGGGAAAAGAGCACAGGATGAATAACAAATGCAGAGACAGATCACCCACGGTCGTTTCACACTTCCTTGTTTGCTTTGTGTGTGTGTGTGTGTGTGTGCACTCTTGATGCTGCGGGCAAAGATTGCTCATCGGAAGACTGCCCCACCCACCCCGCCGTGGTGTGGTCCTTCTTAACAATGATTACAGGGGAGTTCGACGTGTGGCCTGGCTAGGCATTGCCATCCAACATATCTGCCAGGGGCTCCTGTTGACCCTGCTTCCTCTCATACTCCATACACACACGCACACACACACACACACACACACACACACACACACACATACACACACACACACACACCATTATGCTGAAGGCTGAAGAATACTAAACTTGCACAAGCGCATACAGCAGACATGTGCTGTTTCTACACACATCAAAAGACAGAGAGGGTATGCATTCTGCTGCCGTGATGAGAACATGAGGCAATGCACGTGTATAGAGAGCTAGTGCACCTTACTACATTTTTCAAACACACACACACACACACCTATACACACAAAAGCACCTTGAGCCCTTTTCATAAATATAGTATCAGTTTTAGGTGAGGAGAATAAAGAGGCTTCACAAAAGGCCATCTCATGTCAGTATGATGTTATTGAGGGGAATCAGCAGGGTGGGAGCACCTGGGCAAGGCTTGCTCTCTGGGTGAGTGGGCAAAGAGGGACCTCTCTACTTTAGGTTCTCCTCAGCATGATAAGAAAACCAGCTCAGCGTACTTACACATTCGTTTCCAGGCTAGGTTCTCCTTCCTGCTGGAGAGGTCAGCTTTCACAGAGACACACACACAATTACACACAGGCAGATGCAGCACACACTCTCAGCCCCAGCAAATTCAGATGGTATGTGTGTGTGTATGTGTACCTGCTCCCCTTCCTGCAAGCCTAATCAATACTCCCTACTGTGTGCTCAGTTGAGTATGCTGTTTCAAGTCTGACTCTGGTAACGAATTGCAGAGCTTGCTCCCCAGTCTAAAACTGTATAAAAATAAATCAATACAGAATACCATGCATTATCGGAACAGGCTCCATGTTGACTTGAGGCTGCTAATTTGACAAGCCGCAAAAAAAAAAAATAAATAATAATAATATAAAAATAATAATAATTCAAAAACTAAAAAAAAAAATTGACAGGTGTAGATGTTGTCATTTAATTCCCTGGCCTATATATGTTCACATTTAACTTAAACAGGCCAGTTTCGATTTGGACAAACATGTATCTAAATAAACTCAAACAAATAAAGTTTCAGTTTAGATTTCAGTCTGATCACCAATCTACCAGCACCATCTGACAGTGCTGGACCGCAAGTGCATGTTTGAAGCTGAAAAGTTCCTGAGTCCCCCGGGTGGCTTTCTCTGACAGAGCGCAGGTGTTCCCATCAATCCCAGACCTGTTTGCTTCCCGACCAGATGCAGGGGGACCTCAAACGAAGAGGAGAAATATGTGATGAGCATACACAGGAAGAGTTTCACTGAGGAGAGCCAGCCTCCCAGGGGCCAAATTAGCCTGCTTAGCTGTTTTCGGGTGCCCCTGAGGCTAATGCTAATATCAGTCATGATATTTTTTGGCCTGGAAATTACTATGACCTTGCTCTGGTGCAGAAGTTCTTTCCGGACATCAGAAAACAGCGTAATATAGAAATATCTAAATACTGTAGCTCTTTGCAATTTTGTCCGTCTAAGAGCATGTTTTCATTTTAATTTTTCATACTGAGGTCTTCTCTAGATTCAAATAATAATAATAATAATAATAATAATAATAATAATATGTTTTGAACTTAGTTGTTAAACATGTAAACAATACCATCTGGTTCTGAATACTATTTTCAGAATTTGTCATTATTCAAGCCTTTAAGACTTATTTGTTTGTTTATATTTTACCAATAATTATCATTTACCAATTTTCTGACCCTAGGCATGGGTATATAACTGGGCAACTGTGGTTTGTGTTTTAATTTAATTACAGTGGACCTTGCCATGCCCAAGCGGTGCCCATGTGGTGTGGCACAGCATGTCAACCCAGCACATCCTGTCTGAGGCACAGGGAGCATCAGACATGACAGATGGCCCGCGTGCCACATAGGTGTGCACCCAGTGTTGATGGAACCCATCCAAACTGAGAGAGCCGCTGGGAACCAGAAGCTCCATGGAGAACTGAGTCCTCGCAGAACCAGGGGCATTAGCACCGACGCTGAACCAGTGAGCAACTCACCGAGTCGGTTCTGCTTATAAAGCTGTCTGGAGAAACACTTGAGATGAGCATTTTTATGCATCAATGGATCAGCTAATGATCACCTGTTCATGTGACATAATGTGAGATGAAGTCAATGTGTGGGGCATGCTATATGTACAATCATTCACTACTCAAATACACACACACACTCACATACAGTCAACAGACCAAACACTAATCCACAACGGCTAACTGTGCACAACAGCATATGGACGAAATAGCCTCTCACTGCCAGATTCAAGGTCAAGTTCATCCAACCCACTGTGTACACTGGGAGTAAAAAAGATGCATGCTCTGGAGAATGGACCAGACGCTTGAGGATGATAAATGGGATTGTAACGGGAAGGACAACTCCGCTGCAGATTACTCTGAAGCTTCTGTTGCCTCCCACCACCAGCTTTTGCCCTTTGGAATCAGTCAGCGATGATTGTTAAAAAAAATATGCAGCATCTTTCATTAACTGCTGCATGTTATTTAAATAAAAGGTCCTTTATGTTCACATCATAATCCATCTTCAAGGTCTGTGCTATAGTAGTTGCTCTGTGCTCATTTGGTCAATAATCAGATCTCTAAAGCGCATACTATTGAAGTAAAATCTTTTATTCTCCATAAATTAAATTCTTTATTATTTTCACAGACAAACATATTTTGACCATATACAGTACAGAAAAAAATCTTCCCTATTTCCTGCTTGAGCTCAACTTGACTTTGTAGAATCTAACGAGACAAACCCCACTGTGGTTGGCTTGTCAGGAACGGGACAGCAGCCAAGATGCCTGAGTCTGTCTGCTCCCCCAGGACAGTAGGTTGAGAGGGGAGAGGAGAGACTGAGAACCTGATTAAGATTAACAGTGTCATACGCCAGGGGGTGGGGTGTACATGGGCAAAGAGAATCACAGAGAGAGGAGGAATAAATCTGAGAAATTGTTGTCGGAGATAATATAAATCTTTAACCGGAACGTTAAACTTATGCCCCGCTGTTCCATTACCGCAGGAGTGTTCGTTGGAATTGTTTGTGACTCTGGCAGCATTAAAGCCTTTCAGCTGATCCCCAGAATTCTTTATCACTCTTTTTCAGTCTCTCATTCTCTGTCTCTCCTCTCATTACCAGTCTGCTAAGATAATTGTCTTTTCTGCTATGGTTAAGATCAACGAGGGTCAGGACTGGGTTTCCTGTGGTGAAAAACTGTGAGCTCCTGTGCAATACAAGCATCTGATGATGGGGGAAAACTACTACAGTAGTAGTAGGAGACGAGACAAGTTAAAAGGGGAACTAATTGTTTCACATCAGCATTTTTTCCAGAGAAAGAGAGAAATGAAACTAATGAACACTGTTGCTCAAATATATTTTGGGTTTACTATTCCATGAACAAGGATTTCCATTTTTTCTATTCCAAGTAATTTGTTGCAGATACCCAGCCTGGACAGACTACATGAGTCTCTCTCTCTCTAAGTAATCTATCTATCTATCTATCTATCTATCTATCTATCTATCTATCTATCTATCTATCTATCTATCTATCTATCTATCTATCTGTCTGTCTGTCTGTCTATCTATCTATCTATCTATCTATCCACACTGATGTCCAGCCTGTTACATTATTCACTTGGTGTGCTGTTCATAAATGCCATGACTTAATTCTTCCTCAGCCTTTTTCTTAGCTTTAAAAAAGCTCTGTTCCTTTTCAGCACAAAAACACACTCTGAGAACTTCCAGGTTCAGCCATTCCTAATCAAAGTACAGCAGTTCGCTGATGGGGATCAGCATCTTCTGAGGCAAACAAGAGCTGAAATATTAACTCGACTTGAAGGTGTAGCATAGCTCTCCCTCTTTCATTAAATTCTCTGGCGAGCTCTCTCTTATTTATTGTTCTGCTGGTAATTCACTCACCAGTAAGGGAGTCGTGTTTCTGATGAGTCTCCTACCAAACACAATGATGTACGAATCTTTCCCATTGGCTTTGCATTGGCAAGTCACTCAATAATAAAATACACATCTTTACAGAGAAACTTTCCAAGCTCCAACATGAGGCTGAGCTTTTGGTTTTTGTTGCCCTTCCTGCAGAGGAAGGCTAAAATAAGCACTTCCGAAGTCTCCCCCGACAGCGAATCACTCAGAATGATGAATGAGTTGAGGGAATATCGCACAACGTCAGGAACAATAGGATATATAGGCAGTGAAATGTAAATATTCTACTGAGAGTAGCTCTCTGCTGGCCTGGCAGAGGAATTCATTTGATGGGTCAAAGAGCGGATAGGTTAAAAGCAGCCCAAGAGACACAGACAGAGACACCCCAAGTTTAACCCGTGTGCCGTGTAAGAGTGTGTGGGTTGACTGACCATTCTTACTAATGTGGATCTCGGCCTGCTCACCAAACAGCAGCCTGCATAGCCTGGTAGGCTTGACTCTCAAAAAGTTATGTGTTATGTTTTCTCTCCACGACCCTCTGCGGCACAACAGCACATTGCCATTTTCCGACACATGGTGTTTTTCAGGGTGTGAGGAGAAGACAATGCAGGTCCAAAGTGAGATTCCACACATCTTGTGGTAATTGTGGAGCTGAACACAGGCTGCTGTGATTAAGGCCATTTTAGCACTTCTCATGTAAGGTGTATTTTTCAAGCAATCAGACCCACTTGTCCCAGTCCTCCATTTCTCCCTCAGCTCCTCCCTCCTCTGGTCCCCACCCCTTTTGTTTCAAGATAATATGTTACATTCTGGGGGGGGGGGGTTAGGCAACACATACAAAATAACTATAGTGAAATATTTCTCTAACCATTACTTCATGCCCCGCCCCATACACACACACACACACACACACACACACACACAAACACATTTGTGCATTGTGCTGAACAACTCGTAGTCTAACGATTTGAATGCAAATGATGTACATGTGTCATCAAATGTGCCATTCAAACATACAGTTCCTGTGAGAAAGCCATACCAAACTCCAATGACTTTAAAATAAATAAATAAATAAATAAATACGCTAACACATTGTTTACATTAAGTGTGATATGTCATTTTGTGTCGTCAATGGCTATCTCAGATACAGTTTAATTATAGTCGTGTGTGTGTGCAGGCCTCTCCTTTGTCCCCCCGTGGATTGTTACTCTTGTCACACACACACCTGCTCTGAACTGGTAATGTAAGTGCATCTTTAATTTAGTGCCTGACTGAGCAAGTCTCAAATAGGCTATGAGTCCCTGCATGCAGAATGGATTGAGCGTAGGGTCTCATTCAGATTTTTTTATGGGTCGGCATATTTCAGTTGCCTAAAAAAATCCCCATTCCAAAATTCTTGGGCATATTATATCTGTAAAATCAAATTATACCCAGAATTTGTCTTGTGTCCATCCTTTGTCATAGTCAGACTTGTCTTATGTATCTTGGTAGGGACAACAGCTGCAAACTAGACGGTTAATCTGTGTTTAGTTGTCCTGCATTTTGATGGGCATTTCAGTGTATGATTTGAAGCTTTGAGGACACAAGTGCATCTGTGAGCATCTTGCTATCACCCTAAATGGCTGTTGACATGCTTGTTAACACATACTGTGTGACTCGATGACTGGTCTTGGAGCAGTTTCTGTTAAGTAGGCAGTATTTTTTTGTCTACCACAGCCAATTAAAAGTTTCTTTTTTGTTCCCTTTCAGTGTTTAGCTCAGCAGAAAAGCAGTGTAATTGAAAACACACAGTGTCACATCCAGCTATTACCAACTGTTTCGTGTTTCCCAAACATGTCCAGTACTGGACAGGTTACATCTTGACCTGGAGCCCCTTGGAATCAGTCAACATAATTAGACAAAAAACTGGCAAAAGCTGCTAATTAAAAAAATTTCACAAAACACTGCAGACATTTTCTTCCCTGATTTCCTCCTAATAAATAAATCTCACCCACCCACCTATGGGTATGACTCTACATCAGGAAAACAGGTGGATGATGTCAAAGACGGTTGTGGGAGTGACACAGCTATAGAAGCACTGCCAATAAGGTCCCCAGAACCCACCAAACATATGGGCCAGTGCAGTGATATCCTCCACAGCTATCTCCTCTCATCACCCACATGACCAGACATCTGGTTTTAGGGGGAGTGAGAGTGTGGTGTGCTATCCGAGATCCGAGGTGTAAACTGCGCCCCCCACCCACTCCGATTCTGCCTCCTGATGAGCCATTACCCAGTCCCCACCCTCATCGGCACAAACTCTCTCTCACACACACACACCTCCCACCTCCATTTCGCACACTCAACGCACTCCATCTGTGGCGTTCCTGGAGATTGTCAAAAGTGTTGTGAGAAGACAACATGGTTTCTGATTTTAAAGACCTCTGCCAAGAGTCCCCTTTAAGAGGCTCATTGCAGATTTACGCATCCTCATAACGTCTTGGTCACTCTCATAACATGGATAACCTTGTGCTGAATGAGCCAACGACAGTTTTATGGGAAAGAGACAGACCCAACAACATGGAGGGGGGCAGTGGAGTGGAGAAGTGGTGTGCCATGCCTGCCTTGAAGTTTGTTTGTGTCGTGATGTGTATGTCTTTGGTTGCAGCCATCAATAAACTCAGCGTGGGGTTTTGTGTGCCAGCTGTCCCCTCCTCATTAACACGGGCTATCAACGCCCTGACCATAGCCCTAATAAACATGCTCGCTGATGGATGAGAATGAGACCAGTTGTCTATCTCAGGGCCTGTGTGTCATCTCCTTACTGTTTAGTGGCTGACTGGGCCTCTGAAAATGGCCTTGGCATGTTCATAAGAGGACTGTTTGTCATGTGGCAGCTTTGATGGGCATGGGAGACACCAAAACTGAGTTACTATGCAACAAGACAAGCATTGTTCCAGGGTTCCAGGAAGTGGAGTCCCTAATGCACACACCTCCGTAAGTGCCCTTATTAGGTGCCTGAATATGGCAGCCAGCCAATCACAGGGCTTCTCTTCACCGGTCGATCTGAGGGTCTATCCTCAAACAACAGAGCAAGAAGCCATGTTTAGCCACAACTAAACTTTCACTGCCGGGCCAATTCAGCAGCTCATACTGAGCCGTCCAGATGGTACTTGACTGGGGTTTCTGGAGAGCCCCTCTGACAAAATGGATCTTTCAAAACAAAAGCCAGACTGGGTGCTGTTTAAATCAAATTAAAATTTAATGAAGCTCTACTAGTGTTGATAAAATTCTGACTTTCTTTCTATGTGCCCATTTAAACAGGTGCGAAGAGTCAAGTTAAACTCTATGTAGCTTTTGCATATAGCATTCTGTAACACAACAAGTAAGCTTCCCAAGGACACTAATGATCTGGTTTAAAAAGTCCTTCTTTTTCATGCCAGTTCAGTCCAGTGCCTGAATGTAGACGCAGACATGTAACCATCACATTTTGTTAATAAGTGTTCCTTCATTGGTTCCTTGCTGACAGGTGCAGAGTACCTGCTTAAGATTGATGGCAGTCATTGCTGTCATTTCCTACAATTAATCAAAGATGCCTCTGATGTTAATGACATTCAGAGACGCCATCTGCCACAGATCCTGCCCATTCAGCTGAGTGCAGTCTTTAAACGGCTGAGGAGACGTACAGATTTGCCAGTCAGCTTGGATGTCAGAGGGAAAGGGATTCTTTACACGACTAGTGTACAAAAAAAAAGGAAGGGAGGTCTTCTGACATGTTGGGGGCAATCTGACTCAGTTCACACTGGACACGGGGAGGGGGGGGGGTTGACCTGACAGTGCCTACTACCTACTAAGAGTGTCTACTCACACATGAAATTATTCCTATCAAATCAAAAGCCAGCCAAGTTAAAAATTCCGATTTAAATATTAAAAAAAAATCTATTATTTTAAAGTCAACATGAAAATTTTTTTTTTCCTCTGCTGTTGGAAATAGACACTTATCTCAAGACAGTCCTTTGAGCCCCTTGTGCAGTTTATGGCTTGCCTTTTATTCCAAAGCTCTATTGAAGTGTTCTGATTAATTGGTCCCCAGACATGAAGTGACGCTCAGGAGGGAAGGGTGGATGGGGGGGTTGGCAAGAGGTACCATGCAGATGTGGAACTCCCGGCATTTAAATGAGCATTCGCCAAAGATGGCATCCCAACAGCAACCTCTCAAAGTGCCACACATGCATTGCTGCTGTTGGTTTGGAGGTTTGTCATCCGTATAGTACTCAAGGAAGTTTTTTTCCCCTCGTAATTAGGGTGAAATATGAAAGGCCTGTCACATTGTCACTGTTAATTATAATGGCGTTATGTCTCTTTGCTCTGTTTGAACATTCTGCCTCGTCCTCGCGGAGCTGACTGAAGGAGCAGAGAACAGCGCCTCGCTCGCCTCTCTCAGTTTGAGAACAGAGCCAATTAGGTGTGTTTGTAATTTCCTGTCCAGGGCCAGTAATAAAGCACCTTAAAAGTTTTGTATTAGTTTTGGCACACACTGAAGAGAGAACAGAAGCTATGGTGCTGCAGAGATCAAAACGGACTGGACTTTTAATAACTTTTCCCCACCCATTCAGATGTTATAAAGTCATCTGTGCTATGCCCTTCCTTCACTGTGGACCAAAAGTCCATAATAGGTCTTCCAATCGTGATAAACTGTGGCTGCCTTTTCATTTCCAAGAAATAGGCACACACTTACTTTCCCAACTAAACTTCCCCCAAGGAAAAGAAACTTTTGTTTTTAAACCAGATCAGACCAAGAGTTCATTCTGGTTATGACCTCTCCATTTTTCGAAGCAGTTTTATTTTTACAGATTTATTTACATTACAATCACTGTGTTTATGTTGTGGCTGTAAAAAAAAGGATCAGTTCAAGGCTTGCTTTTGACAGAATCGTGTCATGATAATGTACCTTCATTCTGAGACACATCAGAAATGAGTGGAGCAAATTTCGGCTGAAATTAAAGCATATTCTACTTATCCTCAGACAAGTTCCTGTTGCTGTTTATGGGATGTAGACCAAAAAAACACTGCTGACTTGGCACAGACAGTGCTATGAATATTTGAAAGACGTTTTTTTAGCATTATTGCTATTTCCCCTTAAAGGGCTATAAAACCATTACTCTGTGGGTGGAGCTCTGTCTCCTAGAATAGGTAAAGTTTACATAGCCTTTCATAGCCTATTGCACCTGTGATGTATGGACCTGTGAAGTGCACCTGTGAAATGGTTGGTAAGGTGGGACTGATACAAAAATACAAAAAATAGAGCACAATTGGACTCCTCTACAGCATATAAAAATTCACTAAATGTAGTGTTAGAAAGAGGCACACAGAATTTAAGGCTCCGCAATGATTGAGTGAGTGAGGCAATAAGATGAGTGTGTACCTAGTGAAATATCATTTTCTGTCTCTCTCTTTTTTTTCTTTTCCGTGCCATGTTTCTGTAATAAAGTATTGATTTTCATTGTTCCCTTGTATTGTTGAATATTGATTGTTTCCTGAAACTCAAAGCATGGATTTTTATGCATGAGGCATCGTAGCCATGAGTCAAACTCTTGTGAATTTGCCCCAGCACTGCTGCTTGAAATTCAAACTATAGAGGCCTCAATGATTACTAAACTGAGGCAGAGGGCCTGCTAATGATGGCGCAGAGATGGGGGGTGGCTAAAAGGATGGGGAGAGTCGGGGGCCAGAGGAGGGTTTCAGACTCAGGCCATCCTGCCACCTATGTAAAAGCAACAACAACTTGTTTGCCAGGCACCTTGGCACAGACAAGGCCCTCTCAGCTTCAGCCAGATTCTCCATGGTGCCCAGCGAGGGTTGAGAGAAAGGAGAAACACAACAGGATGGTTTTAATACCTTGCCGCCTGACTAATCAGTACCACCACAAAAAGGTGCAGCGGAGACAGGCACTCACTAAATCCTAAACCTATATGCACCAGCTGGGTTTGTTTACTGAATTTACTGAATTAATTTGGGGTGGAGGGGTGACCATGGAGGAGGGGGTGGTGGCTTAAAGAAGGAGGGTTAAAATATACACAGTAAACACTTATAATTGGATTTTGTGTGTAGATGCTTTGGAGGTCTCTGTTCTCAGAGGACATCACATTGCAAAATTAAGCATAATGGATTTTGCTACATATTCGCAGTGGTTAACAAAACTGAACAGAAAACAATCCCGTTCGCTGGTGATTTAATTTGCTGCTAGAAGGGTTGGGGTCATGTTTTATGCCAAAGCAGGTCTCAGAAGGATACTTCCCCTTAAATTCAAATTGCTGTTGAGCTATCATAGCAGGGCAAATGCCACAGAGGTCACAAATAAACATGCACATGAAACATAAAAGCCTACACACAACCCCCAAAGAGGGCAGCAAATGCACCTGCACTTTCGATAAGGGTGACCAAAGAATGTGCTCACCTTCTGCCAGGCTACTTTGTGGCACTGATTCACCGTGCTTGACCTTGGATGTCTGCTGAACCCTAGTCAACAGGCCGGTGACAAACGCACACCTCTTGCCTCCCACAATGCTTCTCCTCGTTACCAAGCTGTGCTGGCATCAGACTCCAGAGCTTGGGTCAGATTGTGTCTGCAGTCTGAAGGTGAAAAGGGTACAAACTTTGTTTTTTTTTACCATTATCTTTCTAAATCTTTCAAGATTCTTTTAGAATGTATTTAGTATTTATTTATTTAAATCTCAGTTCATGATGCCACTCCCAAAGCTTTCATTGGCCCCTTGAATTTCCATGGCAGCCAATTTATTTGAACATAAAGGGATGATATGTGACTTGAATTCTCTTTTGTCCTTCACTGGTCATGCCCTCTGTCTTTTAGAGCATTGAGCTTTTGTATCACATTCCATCCCCCCCCAACAGACTCAACCTACAATAAGGTGAGCATATTGGCCTGGCTAGCCCATACGTTTTCAGGTCCACATCACCTTCAATTTGAATTCCATTACGTGGGGTGCCACTTTTCAAATAATGGAAGGCCCTATTAATTACAAATGTATGGGTGCGGGGCAAAGGTGAACGTGCAATTACAGAATTAAATCAAGCCACCGTTTAGCTTGTCACTGCTGACAGAAATAATTTGGGTGAATTATTAAAAGCCTCCCTGGCTCTCTGCTGCAATATTGTGAGGTGTCCCCTCACAGTGTAAGTTAAGGCCTAGCTGCCTCCAGTCCTGATGAAATAAAATCATTAATTAGGCTCCCAGCACTCAGGTGATACTTTTACTGTCTTCAGATGGGGTGACACTACCTTCTGAAACAGCTGAAAACAGGGGCCCTTGCACTTTGTAAAAGTACATTGTCAGTTTGACATTGCCAATGTATGTTATGGAATTGTAATGTGAATTCATATGCATTTGCTCTAACAATAATGTGGTGTTTGGTGTGGTATATCAAACAGTCTTGTTCAAATACCAGTGGCCGTAGCCTAAGAGTGTATTTAAAGAATTGGTCAAAGAGATTTCATTTTCTCCATTCATACAATTATTTTTAACGAAATTTTGCATGGAAATTGACTTGCCATATATTGGTGTATAACAGACATGCCCATGGTGTCAGGCTTATCATCCAAACAGCTTACTTTACATTATGTATACAGAGCAATTTGTTGTGCAACGCGACCCATGCAAACCACATAACCAGTTTCATGTAATCTGACTGAATGACCATGGCCTTTCATTGACAGTTGATGATTGCACCCTTTGTTGCCCAGTATCAATAGGAACAATAGGAACCAAAACCTCAAATAGACACCAAAGCTGAAAGGACAGTTGGCATAGAGATAATGTTTGAAGCACTGTTAGTACACTACTGGCTTAAAGGAAAAAAAAACAGCTGATTTTAATGTTAATCACCCCTGAAGCTAGCCAGGCTGACACCAGTTAGTGCTTCCGCTCAGTTTCAGGGATCTATCCGTAGGCTTAGGTTTCCTCTGACTCAGGGCTTTGCGGACCAATCAGCAAAGATGTTGAACTCAAGTGCCTCCTGGCGCGTAACATGTCACGATGAAGCAGTAGTGATTGGTTGAAGCAGAAAGTATCTGGATGGATCCACAAGCTTTGCACAAAGTGAAACGATGCATCAAGCTGCATCAAGCATCAAGCTACCCTGGTGCCACAAAGAAGAATCAAGCCTTCAAACTGCCCCCACAATACCTCAGCAAGGTGCAATTTGTTATCAATTGGCATCAGCTGTCATCATCTCCCTCCACAGGTAGTACCATGGTACCTAACCTCACCCAAAGAGTTTGCAAAGTATAGGTATTACTGATCACTGCTGTGGTTAGGTCTGTTCCATTTTTCAGAGGTATTTTAAGTAAAATTTACTCATGCCTTTGGTAAGCTTGCAAAAGGAGTGATAGAATGTTACCCAGAACAGTGTTAAGTCATTACGCTGTAATACATAGTAGCAGTTTATAACAAATGCTCACTATGAAGAATTTATTATGCATTTGTTAACTCTTAGTTAATGCTTCCTTCATCATCATTTGGTGAGTATTGTTCTTATATTATCTCTCATCAGTACATCATTTACAAACATGCTGAAAACAAAAAGTAACAAAAACACAGCTGACAGTGTGTGTGTGTTTGTTATGCACTTATACAGAGCATGTATGTGTTTAGTACCTGAGTTTCTACATCATAACCTTGGTGGTTACCTTGATCTGCTGGAGGACAGTACTATGGACCAAAGTAAATCACACCATGTATAAAGCCTGTTAGTGTGAACCACAGCATATGCCACTAGGGCAGATTGAGTCATAAAAACTACAGGTATACTTTGTAAGCTGTGTCCTTGTGCTTCACCTTGCAGCAGCTGGTACTCTCCAATCAAGATGACAAGGCTTCAAAAGCTACTGAATTTGAGTTTAAATATATCTTATCATTTCAGAACCTAATGCATGCAGGGGTACGCTGCCGTGGGGCATCCATTTTGTTCGTTTGCTCTGTGCCCCTAAGCCACTGCATGTAAGCACTCATAGAAATACTGACGACCTCCATTTCTATCAAGCTGCCTTTGAAACCCAGCATACTCCGCAGCTCTTCACAGAGGGAGTTCCACACCTGGCAGGCTCTGTGTACCCCTGCTTCATAGCTCCAAAGGCTTTATCATGATCCAGTTGAAATAGAGCTCAGTCTACCAGTCTAGATCTACACCGTTCAAAGACATCCATGATGAAAAGGTATCATCTCACAAAACCTGACACAGTTTAAAAACAGCAATTTCAGGCTTTCTATGGAAAGGAAAGGAAAATAGTCTATTGAAACTGAAGCATTTTTACAACCATTACAACCATTTGAAAACCATGCAGAGCAAGAGCTTGTCATATTTTTTACCTGAACTTGTGATGAAAAGAACACAAGTGGTCAGAATGTATCTATTCAAGGTCTACTCAATCTCCACATTCAGCAGGGCACAAAATCTGTGCTCAATGTAATTTCCTGTTATGTTCTGATTTGTGTGTTTTTTGTATTTATTTTGTATGTGTCCTGTCATAATTGACATATAACTAGGACTCCTTTGAATATGCAGGCTTTCTATAGTATAACTAAACTGGTAAACTTCATCTCAGGTCTCAGTCATTGAGTCCACCCAAAAGGCCCAAGTGGTACGACACTGCCATCTATGGGTGGTGTTGCCAATCAGCACATTTTCCCACAGCTCCTGGTCACTCAGGTGTAATGCATCTGAAAGACGCTGCTGCCTCTCCAATCCACTCATTACCTTGGCAGCCCCACTCAGTTAAAGGCGCTAATCCCTCAGATTGCACGGCTTGACTGAGTAGATCATTATTTGTTTGTTGGTAACTTGCCAAACACCACAGCAATTATGCAGTCAATTTTCCTATGTCATACCATTTGTCAAATGCCATAATACCGTCGATTACATCCTCTGCAGGCACTGAATGGCTCACAAGTGAGGCACAATAGATGGACACTCTGTCATATCGGTCTTCTGGGCATTCATTATGATAAACACAATAGCGTTTGCTTTGCACCTGCATAATTAAAAGCAGGACTTCCCCTCAGCTCTTTGGTATGGACCTCACGTCACAGCTGGCTTTCATCTTCAGAAAGGAGACTGAGCAAAGGGAGAAATGAATAAGGTTAGCCTGAGCGCTCCATAAATCAATCCCTCCATGGCCAAGAAAGAGGGAGACGGTCTGCTGTAAGCTTTCTCTTCAGGTGCAAATGGAAAAGTAAGTGACAAAGGGAAGCAATTAACCATGTTTTTTTTTTTTTTTTTTCCTGTCTGTTGCCGCTGTTAAACAAGAAAAGAAATGAATAGAATAAAAAAATGAATCAGAAGAGACAAGAAGCCATGGTCATACATCATGAGTTAAGAGCATGATGGCTATGTGAGAAGGAGGAATAAGAAAAGAAAGACAGATAGGCAGAGAGAGGGAGGGGGGGGGGGGAGCAGACACTTTGTTATCAGTGAAGTGGTCTGTGAGTGTAGAGGCCTAGAAGAAGCACCAGGCGTTTCGAGCGAGATTTGGAGCTGGCTAATTTCCCCCTGACTTTGATGGGAGATTATTTGCTGATGGCAGAAGAGGAGAAAGGGACCCTTCACTGCACCCAGCACCACTTCCCTTGCCTTGCCTGCCCATCTGCTCCACTCTGCTCGGCCTGTTATTCAGCACACTATATCTCTGACACATTACTGTCGAGACACCTCACCCAGAACTGCAAGCTGCCTCAGCATCCACGACAGCAAGTAGCCTACCTCCTCTAATGTGATATGTGTCTGGATCTCATTCGGCACTTTCTTTTCTATTAGGCAATAGCCAGGACTCTGGGTGCCAATGTTGGGGCTGTTTAAGGGATTAGTTGGGTACCCAACACAACACCAAATAAATAGTTACATCGAGGCCAATCATTACTGCTGTAATTGTATCAGGAGAGCATTGACACTCCATGTACACCTTCTGTGAATTGCTGTAGGCAGTATTGTTTGAGTGGGTAACATTTTCAGACCAATTATCATACTAATCACAAACCACTAATACACACAGTATTCGTTTCTTTTTGTTTTTGTTATCAAAAGTTATCAACCCTGTAAAACGTAACAAAAACGCACTTTTCACAGTATAATTAAAGAATGAATGAATAAATAAATATCTGTTTTAGGCATGGTCCTAATAATGTCCTGGTGCATTCTAACAAACATCGCTGTCAAACCCTCCTCTATATTAAGATTTAGCGCTATCCATGGGTACAGATTAGCTCATTGTGCCTCTATTTCGCCTTGCTTCGGTGTCCAATAAACACCACTGTTGTTTGTACTGGGGTACAGTTACACACCTATTCTCAAACGTACTTCTACCTCTTACACACGATCCCTCGAGACCTGCCGCGGTTAATAAGAGTGTATTTTCCCTCCTCTCTCACCTTCTCTTCCTCACCCCTTCCTTCTTTTTTTTTCTCCTCCTCTGTCCTCCCTCACTCACCCCCAGCCCTCCAGCGCTAGCTGCAGCCAGTGCCACTGGCCTGTGGTAAGGGGGAAATCAATAGTCAATTCCATTTTGCTGGCTGCGTGTGACAGGTACTAGATAGAAGTGGATTGGATCCTTGTAAGGAACAGAAGTGTGAGTCTGAGCTACTATGACCCCTCCCGCTCCTGTCTCCTTCTCTTTCTCTCTCTCTCTCCCTCTCGCTCCCCTTTCCCTCGCCTGTATTCTCACCTGTGCCCCATCTCCTAGCTATCAAGAGAATAAAGGCACGTTGTTTCCTAGAAAGCTCACATCGCAAACAGCGGGAGCACTGAGGGTGTAGCTCCCAATAACCGCATGACATGCAACTGGAATTCCTGATTAGCCCTACGGGCGCGACACACGCGACTGCAACTGCACTGCACGACCTCAGCTGCAAACTGCATGAGCTCAGTTTTCCAGCAGTGTTACTTACTAGTCGCTGTGATGAACGGTTCGCGAGAAAGTTAGCTTTGAATTTATTTGAAAATTATACTAATACAGCTCTGCGTCCATCTCATACCCATTCTCCTCTGTGAAATATCGCATTATCACCTCACTCAAATATGGTAAACCGCACCCCAAAATTAATCATTTCTTTTCCATATCAGAAGTTGTTATCAAACCCCTGTCTGTCATATAGCCAGGGCACATGCAAGTGATGTCATTTCAGCACGCAAAACAGCTATGGAGAGCAATATGATGCAGCTCTGTGATGCAGCAACATGATGCAACGCCCTCTATCAAAATATGCTTAGATATTTGTTCTGACATTCTTCCAAGGGCGAGATATCTGCAAAAATATTTTTAAAAATGTATAAGACTGAAATTTTTCTTTTTTCTTTTTTCATAAGCAAGTTGTATCACATCAACCACTTCCTGATTTTGGATAGCCTAGACTGTCCTAAAAAGAGCAAGAAACATCATGTGTAGAATAATGACTGAGATAAGAGCTTAAAAGTAAAGGTAGTGAAATGACCCTGAAAATAGCCTAGACTTCAAGGTCCCAGAAAACCTCAACTGTTTATTACATTTAATCACCACCACCACCACTATATCTATATAACAAAGATACAGCTACATGTACAATAAAACTGGTTTCAAATATGTTCTGATTGGATAATCATGACAATATTTCAATGACTGAAGGTCCCCAGAAAAGCAAACCACAACTTACCAGTGCAAACCAGTATCAGTGGCAATGTGTCAAAACAACACTCAAAACTCTCAAGAACACTGGTCGCTCAACACTCTTAAGAACAATGGTCAGCATGATTTCACAACCAGTTACTGTATCATCTACTTCAGCTGAATGTGAGACCAATTTGACTAAAATCAATAAAAAATATAATTAATAATAAGCAAGGACCATGTTGTAGTTGTGCTCCTAGCATGGTACTAACTGCATTATCATATGAATTGATTATTATGAATTATTTTCTACATCATTCTGATACAGTGAATCCTATACAGTATTCATTTCACTGATGTTTGTGCAGAACACATGCTGCATGTTTGTATCTAGTGCCAATGAACTTACTATTCAGCATTAATAATATTCAAATACTATTATATTATTGGATCTCAGCAGGACTGAGCAGCTTGTGCCTTGGTACATTGTCTCCATGCAGAAATTACTAATGCATTGGACATAGCTCATTTATGGCCTTCCCAATCAGCATCACGTGGGAAAAATTAGGAGAAAACGTGGAGCCTGTTTGATAACCAATACCTGCGGTACAGACAAAATACCTGCTCTTATTCTGTCTTGTTTTCACTTTCGGGAAAACATTCTCTCTCTCTCTCTCTCTCTCTCTCTCTCTCTCTCTCTCTCCCCTCCATGAGGGGACAGATTTCACAGATGGTGCATGTATGTGTGTAATCTTTCTCTTTGAATTAAACCTTGAATGCAAAATTATCCAATTATTCATTATGCTAGTGAAGTAAATTCAATTAACCACACATTTTAATGGCAGAGTAAGGACTGTTTCAATCTCTAAAGCAACACAAGCACCTTAGTACACCCTTGTACTTCCCCATTTAGGGATTAGTCTTGAAATCAGGGTGTGTAGAGGTTCCGTCCTTTAACTAACTTGCACAATCCACTGGCTTCTCCATCACACAACAGAACAGAATACAACATATGAGCCTTGGATGTGAACAGTGGAATGTGTGTGTGTGTGTTAGGGTAATACCTTAGTTGTGATGAATTAAACAGGTATGAAAATAACATCCAGAACCGTTGGAGATGGTAGTAATAGGCAATTTATTATGAAGAGGGTTTATTTTAAAATAAGCATAGAAATACAAAAGTCAAGTACACAGATTGTGAACTAGTTCTTAGTGGCCTACAGGTTAGGGCTTCGGGCTTGAAACCGAAGGGTTGCTGGTTTAATCCCTGATCAGTGGAACATGGCAGAAGACTAGGGTTAGTGTGTACTTCACTTAGTCTGTGTTTCACTAATTCACTATTGGGTTAAATGCAGAGACCAAATTTCCCTTGCAGGATCTAAAGACTATAGATTATTATTGAATGATGAACTAATGTTAATTTTTTTTTCTATGATTATTATTTTCTCAATGTGAATGTGTGTTCACTGTGTTCACACTGGCACTGTCAAAATGGACCCTTATTGTTACCCCCATGACCAATTTAACTCCTTGACTTTAACACTATGTCTGGCTGCTCCTACACTGCCCAGCCATAATTCTTGATAACCACCTGTGGATGACTACTGTGTAATGTTATGGGAAAATATTTTGGAACTATTATGATGCTTAGCTAAAACCATGGACAACTTGTAGTCTATCATGGTTACTACTGATTGTACTTTTTCTGCATGACCCCTGGCAGTTGGGTTAGCCCCTTGAGTTGTGGATCCGTCCAAGGTTTCTTCTTCTTTTTCCTTGCCCCTGTTGCTCCTGAGTGCTTCTTGCTATATGAGACAATACTATTGTAAAAGGCGCTGTATAAATATAATTGAATTAAAATTGAATTGTGTGTGTGTATGTGTGTGTGTGTTTGTTCATACACAGACTGTGTGCTATGTCCCTTAGGCCATACCTGGATGAGGTTTTTAACTTGAGTAGACACACCATTTCAAACCTCAGTGATTTTAGAATTATACATATTCCAGTGTTCAAGGTTAAAGCGTTGTCAGTGTTTGGGTAAGTAGTCATGAGAAACAGATGAGTGAAAAGAGGAATTAACTTGGATGGTTGCAAAAGCAGGAGGAAAGGCTTTTACGAAAAGAAAACCCTCAGCTTTTTTCTTCCCATGCCCTTTTAGTTGACACACGCACGCTGAGAGGTTTCAGACGTCTAGATGCAAACAAAGCCGAACGTTTGCTGGAACTCAAACGGCCTCCGTGTCAGAGCTTCATACATTCCCTCGGCCTCTCTCTCCCCCAGCTCATCTTCCCTCGGAGACGATGAGCGTGCAGTGGAGCCCTGGCACTGTTTGTGGTGAGCGTTATTCTGCGATTGCTTTTCTTTATCTCCCCATCAAGCCCGCTTACAAAGGCTTTCACAGTCTGATTGTATCGGCCCCAGACTCTCTGACCAAGGGAGAAAATGGCAGCATTGGTAGAGCCTATCAGTGCTGGGGCCACAGGCATATCCTTTAATGATTTTATGGCTTTACACACTGGCGTTACACACTGCACATTGTTTGGCATTTTTTGGAAGTCTGTGTAATGACATATTTGTTTTGATTGGGGTCTGTTTACAATGTTGTTCTGAGCTCATTACTAAGGTATAGATATTGCTGTGGTTTATTGATCTCAGCATCTGAGAAATTATTAATTGTGGGCTTACAGATGGCAGGTTTTTTTTTTTAAGCTATAATCCCTAAAAAAATTGTAATAAGTGTAAGTGGAAGCCACTTTATTAGGCTACTCACTGAACAAAAAGAAGAAATTTTGACTTAAAATTGTGGTCCAACATTTTTTACTAATTACTATTTTTTACTAATTACTATTTGTTGGTCAAATCACAGAATTTCAATTTGGTGCTTAAAAATGAATTTGTGGACATTGGGTCAGACAAATCTTGTTAATTTTTGCCTGACAGTTTGCTAACAATTCACCATTGTGCGTTTCTGAATGATGTCATGGGAGTCTTTACCAGTACACACACAACAAATATGGTGGACAGCTGTCAACACACACTTTCCATTCCTCTGTTTTCCATTCCTCTGTTGGTTTGTTCGTTTTTTGTATTTGGTAGAAAAAGTTCTAGAGTTCTAGAGTAGAAAAGTTCTAGTTATTTCAGAGCTCTAAAGTGGCATTTCATTATTTACCATTCACAGAGATCTCTCCTATCACATAGGCTTCATGACAAATTGGTACAGTAATCCGGCAAAATTATTCAAGACAAACAAACTCAAATGTTTGGTCAGGTGAGGTATATGAGCAAAATAACAACAAAATGAGGGCACCAAAAAGCTGTTGGAACTTGACATATGAAGGCAAGAGAGAGAAGGAAGTGGCCTCATGGTGTTTCCTGAAAGCAAGGATTGGCACATCGTGGAGGGCAAGAACAGAACAGAGCATTGCAACACCATGGTATCAAGAGGGAGGAATGGGTTAGGGCACTGACATGGCAGAGACTTAAAATAAATCTACATAGTAAGTTGGAACAAATTATATACAAAAGTGGTGCTGTGAGATTTGGGAAAAATGGCTGGGTGGGTGTGAGACTAAACACCAGTCCAAAACCAACCCTACACAATGATTGTGAATTGTTGATGTGAACCTGAAGACTATGCACTGTCAACTATCCACAAAAAATCAGATGGTTTACAGGAGCATCCAGCACTGGCAGTTGCGTGGCAAGAGTTGGTAGCTGCTTTGCCCAGATTTCATACTGATATCAATAACTGATCATGTAGAGTATAAGAACAGAAAGAACACCTTGTATATAAAATGGTGTCATATACATTAGATGTTTGTCTATTACAGGAGTCTGTCAGCCCATATCCGTGTTTTTTCAGGCTGCCGAGTGCTGTCAGTAGGGTATAAGAATGATAGCATTTGGTACAACTTAGACTGAATTTGCAAACTGGCGGCTTATTTCCCATCAGTTAGCATTGGCAGCCGTTTTGATCTACATTGTACCAAATTCTGTCATTCTCATACTTGTGAAATGTGAAACAACACATTAATCCCTTTAATCCCTTTATTACTCGTATACATAACATTTTATTCCACCTAATCATTTGTCTAATGAAACAAAGACTGATGTGACCACTTAGCATGATAGGCTACCAACTGAGCTACTCTCGCACTGCCGCACTGAGTGGCAACAAGCAGAGACATCATCCTCAGTGGGTACACTCAACAGCTCCTTTGCTTCCAATTTATACACAGCATATTTGATTATGAGGATTATGGCTATCGTGACCTCTGTGTGGCATTTTCAGTCCAGTTAACCTTTAATCTTTCTGTCAGATATATCCAGGGCCAGCTGAAAAAGACTCCAGGGTGAGGCCTTGTGGAGGACTTTTGCTTGTGAGGCATGCTTCCTTTTGCCGATTGGTTGCCATGCTTCCTTTTGCCTGTGGGTTAGTCTATAACACACTAGGACAGCAAATGTGGTTCGAAGCTCTCCTCTGGAAGAAGTACCAATTTAGGCCTTTAAAAATATCCTGCCATTAATATTCAAATTTTTTTTGTCAGTAACTACTCAGGGATGGGATGGAATAGAGGGAGTGGAGAGACGGAGGGGATTACATCCAAGTCCCTTAATGGAAAACGCAAAAAATCTGCTCACTCGTTTGTGCTCACAAGCATGTTCAATCACGATGCTGGAGCAACAAGCCTGTCGGTCACAAAGAAATCTCTGCAAATATAATAATGGCTCTCCCTGCAACAGGCAGCGAGGCACACTTAGAAGCTGCAGGCAATTAGCCTCAGCGTGAGGAAGAAATGCTGAAAGCCAGCAGCAGCGCATACGAAGGCCTTTATGCTAGTCCCTGATAAGCCCAGAATGGAGTTGCTTCAATACCATCCATCTTGCAATTTTTTTTTTCTTTTTTTTAATGCACTCACTTGCCCACTGCTGAATTCAGTAAAAGTTTGATGATTTAGAATTGACCCTATTATAAACTGTAACAGGTAGTGAAAGGCAGAATATTAAAAATAAGGTTGCTGTTGATGCTATAGTCATGTAACTATTCTGATCTATGTGATGATGAACAGGTTGTCCCTCTGCACAGTGGCAAGATGAAGTCACCAGCATGGGAACAAAAAGTAATTTCACAGATTGAAGTAATGGTTTTTATTAATAAATTAAAATATAATAATAATCTTAAAAAGTTGTAAATTAGACTCTCTGAAGGTACTTAACAAAGTAGTTTGTTTTGCGAAAAAAAGAGACCATTTCAACCAATTCCTGTTTCCACTACAGGATTACAGTCTTGTCTGTTATTATTTTGGGTACATTTATATGAGCATCGAAACAGGTGACACCAAACAACCAAGTGCCTTGTTTTAAAATCTGAAATGAAAACAGCTTTTCATGATTCAGTCCTTGTGACTAACAAGAAAATTACAAACCTCAGCAAGCTACTCCTGTCTGAATGTGGTTTTGACTCCAGACATGCTTCTTGTTTTTCGTATGTAATCAAATAGAATCACACATCTTGTTCAGTTCTGTAGCCAGTTTTCTAACTGTCAGTTTGTATGAGTTCTCAGTAGGCTTGCCTTTGAGTTCTGTTTGATGAGGGCAGCTGGCTGAGCAGCTAATCGAAGTCCAGTGGATGAGTGGGTGGGTGGAAGAGAAAGTGGGGGTCTGACAGGGTTTTGCAATCACTGGGCTTTTCCTGTGTCGGTTTACATGTAGTTTCCAGGACAGGAAGCAACGGTGCACCGAAACCACAAGCACACCACTCTCAAGACAGACCAAGGGTATCTGCACTCCCAGATCTGACGGGAGAGTTTCATATTGAACTGAACTTAAATGACAATCCCGTGTTACTTCATCCCCACAGATCGACTCCATCACGCAGGGATAGCCAGGCTTTGACAATGAGTGAGCATTAGAATTAGCTGTCAGTGTTCTGGAACCAGCTAATTCGGATTTGGGAAGAAGAGAAGAGGATTGTCTGCTTGATGATTTGGTGCGAAACCCTTATGTTTATCCTTTTGTCTGCCTCAGTGTAAGTACCTAGTGATGAAAACTGCTTATCTCTGATCGACCATCTGAAAAACATTTCCTCATGTCCACAGTAGTCTTTTTAGGCTGGTGTGTTTATATTATTCTTTTATAACATGTGAACTGAATTTTAATGTGGTGCATTGAAAACATTGTTCTGGCAAATACTGATTAAAATGTCCATTCATGGTTTATTTTTTAAAATCAATAAAGTCAAAGCTTAATTATAAGTTTCTCCCTCTATTCAGACTTCTAAGCAGACAAAGACATGATGGCTTACCCCTGGTGGTCAGCTCTTGCTTTGCTGGTACTCGCTCAACTGAAGGGATTCTGTGCGGGTAAGAGAAAGAGTTTCTCTGTTCATTAGAAGCTAAATTGAATGACTACAGAAGTTTCCAAGCCATTCAAATGACAGTGCTGCTCAGGGTGCTTGTGTGGATTCACTATCCAAACAAGATAAGATAAATGTCACGCATGACTTTTGAAGACATTTGTTATGTGTGAAGATAAAACAGAAAAAAGTAGAACAAATGTAAAAAAAAATCTGTAAAATCTGTAAAAGTAGCAGAAAACTGCAGATGGAGAATGGATTGGTTATATCACTGAAGCACTGGTTTAAGGCCAGTTTCACAACCCCCAGATGCTGTCATGAGATTTTGTAAGAGGAGGTCAATTTTACAAGCAAAGCAATGCAGTATTTCAGAGGAAACCACACATGGATTTTTTTTTTACTCTCTGGGTACCATAATACAGAAATTTCTTCTGAGTAGGTTTTCAAAGCGTTTATCATAGACCACAGATACATCTATTTCTACTGGTGACACAACATGCTTATATCTTGCTATTTGTACCATGTTCCAAATGTTCCTCAGGACCAATCAATTCTCTTGTTCTATCTCTCTGTCTCCGACTCATGCCATGTTAAAATACAGTGTGTGATTGTCTTGGTTCTCCATGTAGGTGCTTCCTGTGCTGAACTCCGCACTGCAACTCCAGTTGTGCATTTAGGCTCCATGGCCTCTGCCTCATGCCTCATCACTGAGGACTGTGACATGACCAAAGACCCTGACTTTGATGTGCGATTTCATTACAACAACAAGCTGGTCGAGGGCACAATCCCTGCAAACACTAGCAGCCAGGCCTTTCAGATCAGTATCAGCAATGTCTCAGAGCCCCACGGACTTCTCACCTGCTCCATTTGCAGAGGCTATTGCCAGGTGGTGGCTGGACTGGAAATCAGAGCCGGGTGTAAGACCTTTTTTGGATTTTGACTACAGATTCAAGTGCCAGCACTAATCATTCAAATTGTATAAATGTACGCAAACTGTCACATCCATAACGCCAAACAAAATGCCATAGTATTTGTATGATGTGAATGATTATGTGAAAAGTTTAATAAAATGTGTTCTACAACCAAGAAGAGTGAATGCTCAAATTTGATGTAATTATCATTCACATCATATCATACCATGGCATTGTATTGGTGTGGCAGATATGGGCATGACAGTTGTGTGTGGACATGCCCATATCTGTTGTGAAGTCAACAAGTAGCCTAGGGTTTAGCCACGGGTGATATCAAAACATGTGCTGCATACAAGCTGCTTGTTTGTACTCACTTTCATTAATTTGTGTAGTTCCACCATCAAGCCCCCAGAATTTGAGTTGCCAAATGAATCTGACTAGACCAGAAATGCTGAAGTGCAGATGGACTCCTGGAGCTGAACCACGCGTTCCCACGACTTGTACCTTTCACACTAGCAGAGGGTAACATTCTCACAATGTTTTTTTTTTATTATTTCTTTTATGTTAAAGGGGTTTAAGGGTTAGTCATTTACCATGGCATAGTCATTTGTATCAGCACCTTTAGTCTGCTGTGTGGGTGGTTTGATGTTCGCTAGTGAGGAAATGAGTGAACTTGTTATGCTGTTATTCCCTCTCCGTTCCCCAAAAGGTTGTCGATGAGATACAATTATTCCATCCCACCTGGGGTGAGTCACATCGATATACCACGGACAGACCTCTACCTGTTTGGCAAGATGCAGGTGTATGTGAGAGTGGAGAATGCTCTGGGCCAGGCCACCTCTCAGCCACTAACACTGATACCTATGGAGACAGGTAAGGTCTGATCAGACAGGTAATATTAATATTCACACTTATATTGACCGGTCCCAAAGTATGGATCAGAATGCATGTCATTACAATGACATTATTATTAATATGATGATGTTATTATTGTTGTGTATGACATAATTGTGATAATTAGTCTGGGTTTGATAGTGCATTAGCACTCTTGCTTAGAATACCCTTCTGTTGACCAAAGCTTCCATCGTTGATTGTTGCAGTAGGTCACTTTGTATTTGAAGTTACTGACACTAACGTATGGCAGCCATTTTAACTCACCTTCACTCTCTTTCCAATGCTCCTTCATTCTTTAGCAATACTCGACACACCAAAGATTGAGAGAACCCAGCCCGTGCCTGGTAAATATGGCTGCCTAGTGTACCACTGGGGTCTCCGTAATGATCAGGCCTGGATGATGATGCGAACACTGAAAATGGAGCTACGCTACAAACCAGTGGACAGCATTGTCACAGATGAAGAGAAGGTCTGAGTTTCATATAACCTTTGATGACAGTTAACAGAGGCCATCTTCAACCTTGTCTTGATAAAAAATGTCACATTCACATCATGTTTTTGTCTCTGCCTTTTCTATATTATTTTCTATACTATTCATTACTTAAGAGATAACGGAAATTTTTGTATCAGTGCCAAAAATATTGATTATTTTATTAATTATTGGACTGAAAAAAATTAATCCTAGAGGTGAAACATCATGACAAACTTCTGAGCAATGGATTCATGTAAGGATGTTAAAAACACTACCACAGCAGAGTGAAATCTACTTTGACCTCAAGAGAGAATCCAGGTTAAAAAAAGGTTATATTGTATGTGACAGTGTATTGAGGCCTGGTGTGTTACTGGTTCTGATATTCTAGGTTCTGGTCCAGTTAGTGCTAAACAAGCCAAATGTGGAACTTTGTGGGTTGCTGCATGGGACCGAATACCAGGCCCAAATGAGGGTTCGGTTCCGGCAGAGTCCTTGGAGCGCATGGAGCAACCAAGCTAGAGGGACCACGCGGGAGAAAGGTACACACTCACTCCAGTGCCGCTACACTGACATCTGCTCTGGGCTTTTCCACAGAGCCCCATGTATGGCAGCTAGTGACTGAGGAACTAAGGGGCCCAGGGCCAGATTAAGCCAAGTCTTATACTGAAAAATCCATGTTCACTGAAAAAGCTTTGAGACTAGACTTGACCCATGACCCTAGAATTAGCCCTTAATGTCTAAATCTAGAGTGAATTGAACTTATATCCCCACTCAGTTAGTGTTAGCTGCCAGTTCCCTGTTTGAACAACAAGACAAGAAAATGGTTTGAAGTATTCCAGACTATCAGTTCAGTGTCATGAATGAGTTTGAGGTATAGGTGATGTGTGTGTGTGTGTGTGTGTGTGTGTATCACAGCTCCTAGTGGACATTTGGATACATGGCTGAAGGTGTCAGAGGAACGGAGTGCAGACTACAACAGAGCTGAGCTGGTATGGAAGGTGAGGATCCAAGAGAACAACCTGACTAGAACTGAAGTTTGTGTGTGTGTGTGTGTGTGTGTGTGTGTGTATGTGTGTGCACATGTGCGTGTGCATGTGTGTGTGTGTGTGTGTGTGCGTGAAATCTGTTCCATTGTACAGTAGCTATGATGAGCCTTGCTGTGTCACACAGGCAATGTTTTTCTCCAGCTGTTGATATTAAAGCTGCATTAAAGCTTGCAACTTAAAGCTTGCAATTCTGCATATTGTTAGATGTGTGTGCTCAAAGACCAATAGAGAATTCCTCTTGGTATCTTCTGTTTTTGATTTAGCCCTCCAAGCAGTTCCGAGCCAATAGCCGGTCTATATCCTACACCGTTTACATAAAAAAGACCTCTACAAGGTGGATCTGTCACACAAGGGAAAGAAACTGCACTTTCATGATTCCCAAATGGGCCCACAAGGTGTACCTGGTAGCGCTGAATCGTGTCGGGAAATCCAAACCCACAGAAGTCCCTGTGTTTACCAACAGAGGTGTGTGAGTGTTGCCAGGGTCAACCCACTTTTGAGAATTTCTGTTGTCGTAGCTCCAGCACCTTAACAGACTGGGCCCGTGCTTAAAGAACAAGTAGGAAGATTTGCCTGATAGCACGACTATAGTTCACCATTAAAAAACGCAACAAAAGTCCCTCTGTGATGGCCAATAGTTCCTAATGACCAGAAAGGTATTCCAAGCAGGTGGCCAAGTTGAGGACTTGATGAGGACTCTAGGCTCTTCTACAACTAGGTTTTCCACTACCTCTGGTTTAACTTACCCAGGTTTTTCACTGAACCACCTACATGAAATACCCCTTAGGACAATAACAGACGGTAGGAGAGAGGCCCAGATCTCTATGGACATGTTACAACATACTAGCCTTTTTAATGGTGTGTGCCCACCAGTGTGTTTTCTCAAATGCTTCTGAATGACTAAAAGCTGTCTCCAGTGAAACTGCATTGCATTATTACCTCCTTTAAGCATAGCAAGAACACAATGAGTGACATGCTTGTGCGTGAAGTCTAAGTGCTGTTGAGTGTACATGTACAATCTCTCACATCCTCTTCTTCTTTTCCTCTTTCCTCCACACAGCTCTCCAGCCAGTGTCTGTCTTGAAAGCCTTACCACATGGCGATTCAGCCCTGCTTGTGCAGTGGGTCAGCCCCTCTTTCTCCTCTCCTGTTGGCTATGTGCTGGAGTGTAGACAGCAACAGGATGGAGGATCTTCTTTCATCTCCTTTCATCTGCTGGACAGAAATCAATCCAGCACTTTATTGGCAGGTGCATAAGCCACAGTCCACTACAAAGTGCTAATCTATAGCAATGTCTTACAGAACTATGCTTGAGATGCTAATCTAACATGCACTGCCTTTTGTTTTGCCATCAGATGGTATTGAGCCGTACACGCCTTATGAGATCTCGGTGTATCCAAAGTATCAGGAAGGAGTGGGTGTTCCTCACACTGTAGTGGCCTATTCTAAACAGAAAGGTTGGTCCGACACATTTAAAGTCTCCATTTGTACCACTCCTAGGACAAAAGGATAACACACTGCCAGAAAAACAAACAGCTTATTCCTAGAGCAATAGTGCTCCCTGGTGGATAACAGTAGGCTATGGTTTTTAGAAATTGTATATTGGATTTTTTTTTTATTCCTGTGTGTGTGTGTGTGTGTATGTGTGTGTGCGTGTGTGTGTGTGAAATCAGCCCCTTCCACTGCCCCTATGCCAAAGTGCCTTGACATCTGGCATTCCCATGTTGAACTTTCCTGGGATGAAATTCCAGTGAGCAAAAGGAATGGCATCATTCAAAGCTACCGAGTTTTCTACTGGGATGTGAATGGAGATGAAGGTACTAACAACAACAGTCACTTTGGCTTAATTCAACTTGCTCAGACAGCACAGTGACACCAGCTGGGTGAAATGTAATTAAATACAGTATAGAAAAAAAAAACAGTCTGTTTGTTTGTTTGTTTATGTACAATGAATTGCTGAGATGGATGCTCCTGTTAAGTGCCACTGTTCTTCACAGAAGTCAGAGAAGTTATGACAACACATAAGCATATAGTCCTAAAGGAGCTCAAGCCATTAACAATGTATAAAGCCTTCATCATGGTCAGCACTTCTGGAGGTAGTCTGAACGGATCTGTTGTGACCCTTGAGACAGGGTCAGTTGGTGAGTTGACTTATTTCAATTCCAAAACTTTCAAAGTGGAAACTTTTGTATCCCAAATATCCCCTGTGAACTGAAGTGAAGGTGAGCATGTATTTTGTGTCTTGCTCGATTTAACAGATCCCTTTGCCGTTGTTCTGATTGGCATCCCTGCATGTGCTGGGCTAACTCTGACCTTCATCATCATCATGATGACTACAGTAACAAAGCATACACGGTTAGACCTCCAACAAAATACTGTTCCTGTTGGGTAGCATTCACAAATGTGTTAATTTGCACTCATTTTACTGTTATCTGTTTGATATTGGGTGGGATTGGATTTGAGATCACTGTATCTTTATATCACCATGCATTATTTATTCACTGTTTAAATATGTATTTAGTATATGATATATTTGAATAATGTTACATATTATGCTCAAAATGCTCAAAATGGTGTTTTTGGTGTTTTGCCAAAGGCTGAAGAGGCTCTTCTGGCCTACAATTCCTGACCCAGCCAACAGCAGCATTAGGAAGTGGAGCACAACTGAATTACTACAGGTGACAGCATGACATCTTACAAAATTGTTATGAACATTCCCAAGTCCTTTAGCCATGCTTATGCCATCTCCTTTTAATATTGCATTTGGCTACAGTACTAGTCACAAAACTCTCCAAAGGCTTCAGTTTGTTGATTGTCGAACTGATTTTTTATTTCCAATCAGCAAACAGAAATTGAAGACAGAACCAATAGGTTTAAAGTTTAAACAAAGTTCTCACCTCAAATTCAACATGTGCCTATTGAGAATTCCCAAATTCTTTGCAAAGCTAGACTCTGGACTAACAGCCTACAAGTCCCAAGCCAGGCCACAAATGCCTGTACATCTCTCAGATGGTAATATTTGCTCCTCTTCAGTTGGTCCTTAAATTCACCATTTTCATTTGTCCTGTTAATGAAACTGCAGTTAAATGCATTAGTGTGCCTACCTGCCTGATCCCTGGGTTAATCCACAGATGACGTAAAACCAGTCAGTATCAGTACCATTTCCACTGAACCACTTCCTACAATGTGTGCTGGAGAGTAAAACAAACAAATCATTACACAGCATAATAACTGTGTGAACTTGGCACATCTTATCACACAAAACACTGGTTGAAACATTGTGTGGCTTTTGTGGCTGGTTCTGACTAAACTGAGAGGAACTCAGCTTTCCCATTGATTGACACATTGCTGATACACTTTGCCTATCCAGCACTAACAAAGACTTTTTGTGTTTGTTTTACAGGACAGTCCACCCCAGGAGAACTCAATGGAACCTGCGCTGGTGTTTCTCTCCCACTTAAGCGTCGTCGACTTAACCAAAAAAGAATTAGAAGGCAAAGACCACTGGGTATGCCAAGAGAGTGTCTCTGACCTGTACTCCTGTAGTTCCTGCCCGACCCCCGAAACCTTCAGCTCAGATGATACCAGTGAATCCGTCCCATACGCCACACTGGTCTTCTCGGGCCCTTACCAGAGTCAGCCCCCTCCTCCCTCTCCTCCTCTCCCAGCCTATCAGCGTTCTGAGTCCACTCAGCCCCTTCTCCAGGAGGAGGAACCTCAGAGTCCCACTCCATTTAGCTGCATGAGGCCATATCAGAATGTATCCATCATCCAGGGGAAAGACACAGAGCATGGCTTCAGTGAGTGTGAAGAAACTGCTGGAGTGAAGATTACACAACACCACGTGTGGGAAGACTTCCCACTTCTTCACTCTTTGGAAATAAAGGAAGTGTGAAGGGATGGAGATTTTTTTTTTGTTTGACTTTCGATGTGACTCCAAAATCTTTGGAGTTAAGTTTGGTTTAAAAGAGTAATATAATAGTATATAATTCCTAAGAAATAGCTTACAATGAAGAACTGAAGAATAAAGAGACCAGTTGTGGTTTTTATGATGGCTTTTGGTGATGTTTATTTTCTTTTTTACCTCTACACTGCCAGTAATAAACTTAACATGCACTTTTTGTCTGTAGCTTTAGCATGTATAACAGCTCTCCCAGAACACAAATTCTTGTCTTGAGACTACAAAATAAATAGTCACAGTGTCAGTGCATTAACTGTAGTAAGAATGATTTCTGTAAACATTTTCTTTCAAGATGTTTTTACAATTCCTTACTATGCTATTTTGTGATTGTTCAACCCATATCCATATATCCATATCTGAAAGTTAATGCTGCCTAAATATCTCTTCAATACTGATTAATTCATGTCTGACTCTTTTGTAGCCTTCTTTGTTATGGATTAAGGGGTTATGTTATCTTATGTAAAAAGTGTTTACACTCTGGCCAGTAAAATATGTAATGATTAAAACTGATTAAAACTACATCAATATGTTTACTGGAATGGCATACATAAATGACTACACTTACACTAGCCAATACTTGAAAAACTCAAAAACTCTTATACATTATCATTGTGATTGGCAAAAAATACACTCCCTTCTTAACAACAGACACTAACAATGTTTAATAGCTTGGCCTTCTGTGGTGGTTCTTGGGCTTACACAGTTATGGGCAAACATCTAATATGTATAATACTGTATATTAGTGCTGTCAGTGTTAGCGCCTTAACACTTGTGATTGATGTAAAAAAAACGGGTGGGGGGGTGTGTATCTTTCAATAATGCATTACTTTGTAGGCAGTCATGAGAAGTTGTTCTATACCTATGTATTTTAATGAGGATAGTGGATGATTAAATTGAGTGAAATGTGCCACTGCTGGGTAGTTTAGATTTTCTGATGTTACTACGATGTTCCATGATTCAGGTTTTTAAAGCTCTACTATAGTTTTTACAACATTAACATTTACCACATATGCAGATAAGTAAGTAAATCACCGATCTGGTGTGCAGGATATGATTCCTCTAATTGGGATTTCCTTTCCTGTGTGTTCAAATCTGACTAATTATGACTAAGTGTGACTAAATCTGACTGATTATAGATTTAATTTTAGATTATAGATTTTATTTCTTCTGAGCTTCTACTACTTTCTGCTGAGAAAATATGTTTAATAGATTTCTTTTTTACTTTATTTTCAACAGATCCGATTTAAGGATTACAACAACATATTTAAGTAACACATGTAACTTTTCACCACTATTTGAAGTTTATTGTTTAGAAGGTCATAAATCTTCAGATCACAGATCGCTGATCCCATAGTACTCAATGATGTACTCAAATAAAAAAAAATCTGAATCGGAAAAGTGGGTTAAAATATGTTTGTAAGACATTTAAAGTATATTTACACTTGAAGTGTTCTTTGTATTCTTTTGTATTCTATTGTATATATTTGTATTCTTCCAAATACTTCAAAGCATACACATTTTACACATACACATACACATTTTAAAAAAGTCTCTTGAATTGCTAAATGTTTTTAGAGTATGGCAAAGCAATTTCAGTGCACTCACTGCTACCCACTCCTAATGATTCTTCAGTAGGGTAAACTGTAGCCATATACCAACTGAGAGAGAAAATAGTGGGCTTTGGAAAGTTCAGCTTTAGACATTTCGACATCATATTGTTGTAGGCTATTGTGGAGTTGTGTTGAATGTGTTACAGTCAGGCTACCCTCGCAATAAATCTTTCTGAATCTCAGGTTTTATCGGGCACTTCAAGTATAATTCTTAACATGTTAAAATAACATATTTGCAAGAAACCTTTGCCTAAAATTTCTGCTAGGTAGGTCCACTTCGGGATCCGGGATCATGAAAATAGCGGATCGATGCTTGATTATTCTGGCCTCGATTGTATGCCTAACCCTAACCTGATGTAGATTGGTGTGGACTGAACAAAAATGGCGTCCACCATGTAGACAGGGGACATTGAAAAATCCAGTATAACCCATAATTTCACAGTAAACGGTTTCTGGATACCCTTCGTAGTACTGTTTAAAATGTCTCTTAGGAATGTGTTCTCGTCGACATGCCATGTTTTGAAGAAGTGGAATGCAGTTCTTAGTTTGAAGGGGAGTACATCAGTAGGACCACAACACGTTCCTTGCGCCACAGTGACTCCCAGATTATTAAGTCAGTGGCCGAGACGGTCTAATATAAGTAAGGTGGTCTTCAGTTACTTCCATTGCTATTTTGTTCTCTGTTGTCTGTGATGTTAAGCTGACAAATACTTAATTTCAACTGTACGATGTAAAAACATACATAACATGTTATGTTAACAATCAAATTAACGTTAGGCCTTGCGTTAGATGTTCAGTAGTCCGACATTAAGATAGTGTTTTGGTCAGCCATGTTATCAAATGCGGTAAGTTAACTAAAATGTTCTTTAAAAGACCTGTTGTAACAAGTTGTCTAGCGCGTGAGGGTCGTCCATAACGGCATTTTATTGAACAGCAGGGGGCACTCTTTCATGTAGGCTATCTATGGTTCTGACTACCAGAGAATGTAAGCCGTCTTTCTCTGATTACTGATCAACTGATTAGGCCTACTGCATCGTTTGACCTGTTAATGGCCAGTCATGAAATCTGAGACGATCATGTGTATAGGTATAGGAAGGTAAGTTTAAAGTTAATGTTTAAAAATTGTTTGAAAAAGCCTAATGCTTTTACTAAAAGCTAATGCCTAACATGCTTTTACTCCCAAAAAGCTCCCAGAATTCTAGTGGCTGTAAAAGTGATGGCATTAAAATATATACTCTTCTGTAATGACAACAATTACTTTCATGATATCACTGTCACATCATCTTGGGCATGTGAATGGTAGTAGATCTGGGACTCACACAGTAGTGACAGGCAGTAGGTGGGTGACGTACGGTGAGAGGTTGTGTACCGAGTGGGCGTGTGGAAAGGATGTGGGCATTCATTTCCTCTTGCCTTGCATGCTGTCTCTCACTCAGGGCCTAACTAGACGGAAGGCCTCTATTAGGAGGCCAGACTAGATGGATACCACAAGCTTACTGGAAATCTTTATTTAATCTTTAAACATTTATCTAATCATTTGAAATCCAACAAAAGACTTTCTTCAGGCCAGATAAAAAAACATACAAGATGAGATGTCCCATGTACAATATGAGATGTTTCAAATCTGAAAACCACAACATTTTAGTCATGGGATATATTGACTGTCAAAAATTCCATAGCCTGTGCAAGAGTATGAGACTTGTAAAGGGGAATATGACTACTTTGTTTTATCTCATATATCAGTATTTGTAATTGTGTGTTTACCAGGCAGTGAGAACCTTAGTTGCCAGCCACTGCGGCAGTATGCCAGAGCTTCAAGAAAAAAACAAGGTACTGTCACTTGTGCCAGTGTCATACATGTCATTCATAACTCTCCTGTTTGCCATTTCTGTTTACCTTGATGAGTGTGTTAATATCACTACTCTGCCCCCCTACAGAGTTCCCGAGTCAGTTGAGTGACTTGCCTCCATCTATGCTCAAACTAGACTACACATCAGTTCCTCTTGCACAAACGTAGGTGGTTTCTGTCACAGTGGCTTTACTTCAGTTTCCTGATTAAGTCAGATGAGTGTCACTGTGCTGAAAATGTTGAAAGCACTTCCTGTGTTTGGAGCGGGGGGTCGGTACTAGACTTTGCTGTATTTTTCCTCTTTGATGGCTATCGGAATGTTAATGTGGTTTTTAAATTCGATGCTGACCTCTCTTTGCAGGACTGAGGATGTTGTGAGGAGACTTCTTTCCTTGGAGCTGGCAACTCATGTATGTGTCACTGAACGCCCCCCCTCTAGTGTAATAATTTGTGTAAGAACAGTGGCAGTTTAGGGACAGTACTCTGAACCTGTGATATTCTTGCAGGCAGATGTGTTGTACTGTGGAATGCAGTTGATAAACACTCTTTACATCCTCTCTTTAAACATTTTCCTTACATTCCCAAAAGTGTGTGTGTGTGTGAGAGAGATAGAGAGAGAAAGAGAGAATATATGCAATATTAAGTCTGTCTTTTGCCTCTTGTCAGAGTGAAAAGCTGCGAGTTAAACAGGAAGAACTTATAGCCAAGGTTCAGAGAGATAAAAATGACCGCACCTCTACTGAGGTCAAGGGTAGGTCTCCACTTCTCTGATCCATTGCCCTGTGGCTGTGTCTTTGAAAGACAACCCACCCAAGTTAATTCATTTTATTAAATAGGATTGTCCATTGACCCTCATTGTTAGTAAACAGGGCTGACTGATGGTCCTCATTCTCCTGTGTTGCAGTGGCCATACTGACAGCTCGCATCCGTAACTATCAAGACCACTTGCTTAAGCACCCAAAGGTATGATGTACGTGTGGTGTAGATCCTTTCAGCCTGCCCTATTACTGATTCTCAATCAGTATACAGTGTAGGTGCAGGACATTTATTTATGACGAGTTAATCAATAAGATATGATAGCATAATGTGTAAGTGATCAACAACAGAAACACAATAACATAATAATCTTTGGCTTAGATGTCCTAAAGCAGTGGTTGTCAAACTGGGTTACAAGTATCCTTGGGAGGACTTGGATCAATTTTAAGGTGTACTCAGAGTAAATCTGTGAATAGGTTTTCAGCTCTCACCAGCATAAAGTTTAGGTACAAACTATATGTGGACAAAGATCTTACACTCAAACCATCTCTAATACAACCCACGACATGGTCATGTACCAATAAGAGCCCCCATTTTGTTTATACAGCAGTAATTATGCTGAAATATTGTTATAGCACGCTGTCCGTGCTGCAGGGGGTACTTTGTGGGATACAGATGTTTGGGAACCACTGTCCTAAAGAAGTCAACCAGTCATCATGAGCCAGTGACCAAATAAAAAAAAACTAGGGGCTAATTTTACAGTTTGAAATGTGCACATCATGCAAAATGTTTTTGATGAACCATGTGAAAACTCTGATATACACTGACACTGAATCTTGTTGCATTAGGACAAGGCTAACAAGAGAAGGATGTTGATGAGCATCGACAAGAGGAAGAAGAAGCTAAAGTTTCTTCGGAGGACGCGCTATGACACGTTTGAGCATGTTTGCCAGCAGCTTGGCATCACCTACACGTTCCCTCCTGAGTACTACAGACGTGCTACACGGCGCTGGCAGGCCAAGAAAGCTCTGTGCATCAAGGTAGCAGACACAGTTCTTCACCCTTATCTGCATTTTCTGTGAAACACACAATGACTCTGAGGGTTTCGAATAGATAGTCTATGTGTCACACGACAGCAGCTTTGGGCTTTGACGTTTCTGCGGTTGCAGCGATGCAGATCTTTGTTGCACCAAGGTTGTCCCACAGATGCCTTTGTTTCTCTCCCTCCCTCTCAGGTCTTCAAAGAGGTGCAGAAACAGAAAGCCCAGCAAGCCAAGCAAGCCAAGCAGGCGGCGACACCGCCCAGTGCTGAGACAGCTGGGGCCACCCCTACAGAAACTCAGACAGGCCAGACACAGGCCAGTTAGGATTACAAAAACTAAAAAATAAATAAATAGATGTAATACATATATGTTTTTCTTTTGTAAACAAACCTGTTTCATCCTGTTTCATTTCCTTTTCATAAGAGGTTAACTGAAATTTCAATTCAGTGGTCAACCTCAGTTATTCAGTCCCACAAACACACACACACAGATAATGTATGTCTAGACTTTAGGCAACAGAAATCACATTGATGGTTACGTGTCTGATCTGTGATGTAGGGTCATTGAGACCCTACATTAAATAAAATAAAAGATCATATATGCATCTTTCTGTATTGTTTGTTTTTTTCCTATGACACCATAAAAGAAAATCTTCATTTCAAATCTTAGCCCACTGGGCCAGTGTAGCATGTCTGCTATCTCAGAATCAAGAACAAATGTCTGCATTGTGCAATGTGGCCAGCGATAGCACACTGGGTAGAACAGGTCTGAATAGGTCCAGTGAATTATGCTGACTGCTGTCACTTCAGACATAATATTACAAACACAGTTGGGGTCTGTCTACACAAGATGTTCAATGACTGTTGTACCAGAATGACTTTGATAGCTGTGGACTACAGTCATGCGAGAGATGTGAAAAGATTTTAGGTTTTTTTGCACGATATAGACTCATTACTCAGCAATTGACTATGAGCTTGTGGTCTGTGTTTGTTCTGTTGTAAACTGTTAATGACCAGCAACCATCATTGTTCTCATTCTCTTTGCTATATGCTATCCTACAACTGATTGAACTGATGTAATATACTGTCCCATCAATTCCTATCAGTGCTTTCAAACAAAAAGAAATGATTTAATCCACACTGCTTAAATTCTCATTGCAGATTTGTTTGTATCAAAATCAGCTGAAGCTTTAAAATTATATGCAGTACACTCCATGAGTAGGTGACCTAAGTCAGAGTGGTCTACTATGCTCAGAAGGTGTACATAAATACATGCCTTAAAGAACTGTGGGGGTGTGCTCAATTTTTGATGTGATCTACCTCATAGTGTCTTGAGTGTATGCTCATCGGAAATGTTGCTGCAGCACAGTGTAGACGTGTCACTTCCTTTTCTGCTTTGAGGCACAGCACACCACCATCAGATCACCACAAGAGGTAAGTCAGACAACATTTCCTTTTATCTCGCCTCTCAGTTTTATGGTATTTCGAGCATAAATTTAGGAAATGTATCATAAAGATTTGCTAACTAATGTCATAGTTATGGTCAGACTGTCAGTTTCAACAACTTTACAATAATCTACACTGCAACAGTAGGTGAACTATAAGACACATGTGCCATCAGCACATCAAATAATGGAGTATACGCTTTGTTACCACAAGTACTCTTTTGTATGGAAGAGAGGTTATGCCACTGATTCGGATCACCTCTTTGAGATCAAAAGACCATAACACACAAATTTCTCTTTGTTGGCAGATTTGTTTCAACGTAAACTAAATATTATTTGACATGTCAAACCCCGTGGTCACCCACCAGCCGGGAGCAGGGTCGTACGGCACTAATGTCCAGACAGGGGAGTGGAGTTCTGGACTGTGCTCCTGTTGCAGTGACCTGCTAGTCTGTAAGTAATAGCCAACTGATCACTGTGTTTTCACACCTTTTGCTATGTGCAACACTTTGCATGGAACCAGCAACACTTTGTGCAGCACCTTATCACTAACCTCAGATATTAAGATGAGATGTTAAGCAAAATATATTTAGGTGATATTACACACAAGCTACACCCATTGGAGAGTCACTCTATAACTTGTGTCTAAATGCTGTTTTGTATGTATATAGCAGGGTTAGTAAGCATCTTGGTTTTCATTCTAAATCATTTTCATATATTTTTAGTGAAAATGCAAAAACTAGTGGTTGGTTCTCAGATCCTTCAAAGAAAATGTAGATCTACATTTTAAAGATTACAAGCTTGATTGGTTATTTGAATGCTTTAAAAGGTTGGACTGCACTGACTGAACTGTACACTGAACTGTACTCTAATACAGAATTTTGGTGATTGTGTTGGTTTCCACCACAGGCGCTGTGGGTTGTTTCTGTCCCCTTATACTGGGATGTTATGCTGTAAACAAATATGGAGAGAATCCCTGTTTAGCTTGTGTACCGGGAGGAATGGCATCGATGAGGACCCACATGAGGCTTACATATGGCATCCAGGTACATGACAACTAGTGAAAGACACAAGTTTAAAAAAACAAAAACAAAAACGCTCACTCCTATCTTGCTGACGTACTTCCTTGCACTTATCTGGGTTACTGTTACTGTTACTCACTGTTACTGCTAGGAATGATACAAATCACAAATAAGGCATTTTTTGACTCAAACATCAAGGAACTGTGTGTGTGTGTGTGTGTGTGTGTGAGTGTGTGTGTGTGTGTGTGAAGGGGATACGAAACTGGCACAGTACAGTTTAAACTCCAGAGTTTAAAAGTTATTGAGCAATATTATAAGACCTATGTTTCACATCAGCAATGTGATGACTCATTTCTCTGAGGCAATGGCAACAGATTCTGGCGAGGAGAGACACTGATTTACCAAGACAACATTTTTTACACAACTGTATAGACATGCCTGCACCTTAAGTGATATGCCTAAAGCCCATATGTAACTGACATACAAATCTCATATGTTCTTTCAGGGTACGCTGTGTAATGACGCTTTGATGACGACCTTTTGTGGATGGTGTGAGACGTGTAGGATGGCCAGAGAGATTCGTTTCAGAAATGGAGAACTTTCATGACATACATACACACAGACTCGTCTATTGCAACAAACGGGTTCATTACATTTTGCAATAATGTTCTATCCCGGTTTCATTCTGGGGGCCTCTTCTGCAAATGCACATCTAAATCATTTATCTTGTATCCTTTGTAACTTCTTGAAGACCCATGTTTTTACATATATATTTTTCATTGTTTCAATAAATCCTGAAAGAAAAACAAAACATATTGTATATCTTAAGCACCTTTGACTCCCTCACCGAACCGAGCGAGATCTCTATGGCTTTGGGAAGAGCTGGTGGTTAAAGTCAAACCCTGTAAACATCTGAGCAGATCTTTTAGTAAGGGCCACGATGATTGGTTCTTGCTCGTCGTGACCTGGCAACCAAGTGAAAGCTTTCAGACGCTTTATCCCAAACAGCGAAAGAATTCAGGCTCTCCCCGTTTTGTTGCCAGTCAAGTATAAATTGTAACACTTAAGGGTTGCTTTAGCGTTTAGCGTTAACGTCCAACATGTCTTCGAGAACACTACCTCTTCTCTTCATTAATCTCGGTGGAGAAATGCTTTACATCCTGGATCAACGCCTTCGAGCTCAAAATATCCCAGCTGACAAAGCCAAGAAAGGTAGCAGTGCAATTAGCTAGCAGTCTGTATGCTAACGTTAACTGTACGAGGTGAGAAGTAGCCATACAGGTAGCCTAATTTTCGGTACTTGTGCAGTGAGTAAGCTACTACAAGAAGCATAAGCCATAGCAACAGGTTAAAGCATTGTGTAGTTATATTACTCTACTGTTATTGTTGATTTGCTTCATAATCGCAAACGTTAACGTTATAACTTTAGCTGTTGTGTTGGGTAAAAAAAAGCTACGCCAAGAACTACGACTAGACACGTTAACATGCATGATGGAAAGGTTATCTACACTTGATCTGATCTGGAAAGTGACTTGAGCCTTGATGCGGTCTGTCAAACTAACGTTACGTTATCAATGGGTTATCAACAGTCATGCTAAATCGCTAGTCTGCAATGTCTCCTAGACACCAATAAGTTAATCCTTGTCTGTCTAGTGTTAACCTTAGATAACTGTCTAACTATTCAAGGTAGCTAAAAAACTATGCAAATAGTCCATAGCTTTACCATGGCGCTTTTTATAAATATGCACTAACGTTAATGTTACAGACAGACAATCTGCATACACGCAGCGTAATCTACATGGCAATGTTATAGCTTTCCTATCGCTTGTTGGCGAGAGAGATGGAATAATGCGTTTTTGAAGTCAGTTGTAGACAGGTAGGAAATTGTAAATTAGAATTACCGTCCTCTACATGACATTGAATTGCAAATCAATTGTTGGCTTACATTTTATTATTTTTTTAATCATTTATTATTTATATTTGCCTAGTATCTGAATGGCTAGAGGAGGACAGAAGACGAGGTAAACATGTCCTTGCTTTGTCGATGGTAGGCTGCTGCTGTGTAGAGATGGGACATAGGCTGCACTCTCTGGGTGTTAGGTTAGCAGAAAATAGGCAAGGATTTGGGGGAATCTCGCTGGCTTTCTCCTCATTAATGCCAAATTAGAGTCAAACTAAGTAGGCTGCGCATGCATCCATTAGTTTTTGGTTCTGCACCACATGACTCCACATGACCTGATAAATCATGGAAGAGCCAAAGCTTTGAATACTTGTTAGGGCTTCATTTAGTCTTGCTGCCACTATGTTCAGCTATTACCAGACAAACCTCCCTATGATGAACCTCCATCCCCAATTCAGATATGAATGTTCTGTATCCTCTGTATCCTGTGATGTGACAGTCATGAATGACATCATCACGACCATGTTCAATAAGAAGTTCCTTGAGGAGCTGTTTAAACCGCAGGAGCTTTACTCCAAGAAGGCCTTGAGGACTGTGTTTGACCGGCTGGCCCATGCCTCGATCATGAGGCTCAACCAGGCCAGCATGGACAAGGTACATTAATGTCTGCACATGAATGGTGGCACTCCACCTGTAATTCAAAAGGGAAACACAAGGTGATGAGATGTTTGGTTTGAGTTCAATTAGGAGAAATTTTACCAACAAGTTAAATAAATGTTACCTGTTAACCTGTCAATATTATTACAATTTACTGAAAATAGGCCTGTATGATTCCCTTGGAGCTGCTGGTTACCTTATTTACATTTAGCCAAATAGCTCCCTCTGGTGTATGGTCATGTTCAGTGGTGGTTGCATTTGATCACTTTTTCACAGGTGATGTGTCTGCATGCTACACATCATTTGTAATACTGGGTTCCGTTAATACTAATAGAATAATGTGAATACTAAAGAATCCTACAGGGAAAATGTGAGGATGTATTACATCAAGCATTGAAAAGTGAAAGTTTGTATTTTGTAGAGGTTTTACCATGCACACCGTGTTGATGTGTTTTGGTCCAGTTTTAACCTGACCTTGTTGATAATATTTCTCCAACTGCAAGTCCTTTGATTTTCTGTCTCTGTGTCTTTGTCCCACCAGCTCTATGACTTGATGACTATGGCTTTCAAGTATCAGGTCCTGCTGTGCCCACGACCAAAGGACATTCTTCTAGTTTCCTTCAACCACATGGATGCAATCAAAGACTTTGTTAGAGACACACCCGTCATCCTTAGCCAGGTGGATGAGACATATCGTCAGCTCATAGAGGTGGGTCACATTCACTGTGCAAGAGATTTCACAGTATCCACCTGAAGGCTTCTTACTTTTCTTTTTATGCAGTACATGGTTACAGTACAATCTAAATCACAGATCGCTTGGAATAACATCCCAGGATTAACATAGAATGCATTCTTGTTTACATTCCCAGATATACACCCCACTATGTGCTGGGGAATTACAGCTGATCAGGCAGACTCTGCTCATATTCTTCCAGGACATGCACATAAGGGTGAGTCATGCTCTTTTCTCCGTCTCAGCTGGCTGGGTTAGGGGTGAGGGTTATGTGAAGTAAACTAATGAAAATGGGAAGTTCTTGGAGCAAGATTGGGAAACCACTTGGTTGGGAAACACCAACATTAAGCAAGAACTTTAAAAAAACAGGGTGTGTGTTATTTAGTGTTCCTGTCTAAATACTCAGTAATGTCCGTTTCCTTTGTTCCAGGTATCCATATTCCTGAAAGACAAAGTACAGAATTCCAATGGACGCTTTGTGCTCCCGACATCTGGGCCAGTGCCATGTGGAACACAGGTTCCTGGACAGATCAGGTGTGACGCCACACCACTGGCGCACGGCTAGTAGATCTGATGAAACTTTTGTTTGCTTGTTTGTTTTTGATATCGTTGTGAAGCCTGAAGTTTTGGGTAATGTACAGTTAGTTAGTGCTATCATATCTGGCTTTAACCTGTTGTAAATAATGCCCTAAAGTCAACCTTAGGGAGCATTTACTTAACTATTTGGCTACACTCACGCCTCTTACTTATGTTTGTCGACTTCCTACTGTAGACGTCTAGCTCCACTGGACAGGCCCTTTTGAGAATTAACTGCATTAGTGAAGATACTGTTGGATGTGACGGCCATCTAATTTTAGCAGGGCCCCTTTTAGTACAGCTCTAATTGTGACAGGATTGTGTGTGGCCATGCCACGGTGGCTTGAAACATTTATGTTCCATGGAGAAGTTCTTCATGCTGTAACAATCAATTTGGAGTGTGAAAATGTGTAAGTGAAAAAAAATTTGTTTTGATAGTCAGATGTTTCTCATTTTACCTGAGAACTAGTGTTAATGCACAAATACAGAATTCTGAAATTATTGTTTTTGTGGGCAGTCTCCCCCTTTCTTGGAGTGTCTTTGGAGTTGCGCACTGGGCAAAACGCTGTAATAAGACACAGTCACACACAATTCGTCTGCCTCGTCTGTTTTTGCACAGCAGACTTACTGGGCATACGTGCATTTGGTGACATAAGACATGCTTTGGTAATGTATGTGTATACTGTGAATTGAGTTTAAAATTGTTGTCAAGAATTAATGTGTGTTTGTGTTTCTCTGTGGCTCGGTCTCCCTCAATGTTTCAGGCAGTTCAGTTGTACTGGTGAGGAGGTTAAGAGGCTTCAGTTCTGCAATGGTGGGAACTACACAAGTGCTCTCCGTGAGGGTTCCTTTGAAATGTTTGGCGACAGGGTAATCAAGTTGGGCACAAACATGTAAGCCTCAGTCACTGGTCCATATGATTAATTAACAATGGCATCGTCATGAATGCAAAGAGCAAGTGATAATGATGAACTGAAGCAATGACAGATGCACTGACAAATTGAGTTAATTGTTTATGCACAATTAGAGGTTCAGAGTTTGAATGTGTTGTACTGTTTTTAGGTACAGCGTGAGTCGTCCAGTCGAGACCCACATGTCAGGGACATCAAAGAACTCAGCACAGCACACCAAGGTAAGTTTCTTCTGTGGCCCCAGTTTCCCCTTCTTATTTATGGTATTAGTTAGACTTGTCTTAATGGTTTTAAACTATTTTTTCCCATGCACCTCAGGTGAATACTGCACCCAACCCTCTTGCAAAAGAAGAACTAAACCTGCTTGCAAAGCTCATGGGAGGCTTGGAGATGCAGACGTCCACCAACACAGATTCAGGCTTCCGTGTGAACCTATTTAACACTGATGAGGAAGAGGAGTGAGTGCTTTCATTTTCTCATGCACTGTAATGTCCCGAATATAATCCACGGCATGCACAGAGACCTGTGTTTAATGCAAAAACTGTATATTGATGACCTCAATGTATTAAGTATAGTACATATGCTCTCTTGATCCTGTGTAGGCCCGGGGAGCAGTGAGAGGTTAGGTGCCTTGCTCTTGCACTTCAGCTGTGGTCTACTGGTTGGAAACCCTTCGGTTTCAAGCCTTTAGCCCTAACCAGTAACCCACGTCAGCCCCCATGTACTGCAGTTTACTAAACATCACTTAATGAATCAGAAACAGATCATGATTTCAAGAGAAAGAGTAGAAAATAAAATAAATGCATTTTCAAAAATATTCAAAATATTTTTAAATATTGTTTTTTAATTGTGCTTCTCAGTTAATATAAGTAAAATAAAAGTTTTGTTATTTTAATTGGGTAAGGACAAATCAGATAATATTAGCCCAACTGCAACTGTCCTGATGTAACATAAAAATATCAAATCAAATTAAGAAAAAAAAAAGATTTATGAAAATTGCTTTCATAGCGTTTTGGAAAAGAACTTAAAGTATAGCCCTCTCCCATGTATTAACTTGATAAACGATATATATATAAAATATGGCAAAATCCATGTTTTAACCTTAGGAAATAATTGGGAAATTATGGTAATCCGATTTCAGTTTTGTGCTTGATGAACTCAGTGGCACTAAATTGAAGAGTTGAGTAAATGTTTTTGTCTCTGTCTCTTCTCTTCATCACAGAGAAGCTTTGATATCAAGACCGGAAGAGTTGTCATATGAAGTTATAAATATCCAAGCTACCAAGGTAAGATAAAAGCAGCTTTTAAATCACTATAAAAAACAAACTACATTCCATTTCTGCTAGCTATATTCCTAATATCTTGTAATAGCTGAAGGCTATTCCCTAACTTGAAATGGAATAGCAGACCATAATCCGCAGTTACTTTGAAGTCACTTTTAGGCGTTTCTTCTAAACAACATAATTGGTTTTATTGACTGTAAGAACTGGACTGCTCGATGAACTCGGTGGCAAATCTGGGATGGATGAAGCTAACAGGATGACCACAAGTGTAATCTCTGCTACTAGGCTCTGTTTCTCATTGGCCACATGCCATGCCTTTCAGGACAAGCAGGCCAATGCTGAGCTTGCCAAGATCATGGGGGAGTTTGGTGAATCTGGAGATCCCACCCCTGCAGCCAGCAGCAAAGGGGATGACCTGCTGGCAATGATGGACGGTCTGTGACGCAGTCAGTGTGGTTCTGTGACGGTCCTCAGGGCTAAGGCTAAGCAGGTTAGACACAGTCATGGTGTCATGCTTGGAACAGGGGATGGACTAGAGCAAATTGTTGCCTCACAGTCGATGTGGACCAGTGTGTGTCTCGTATGAGACCCATTCTCCATTGTGTGTGTTTAAAGAGCGGGAGTTTGATGTGAGGACAACTCAGGTTCTGGCTCATCAGGGTATTATGGGTCATCAATAATCGGCTGTACTGTACGGGCTGAGGGCAAATTGTTTGCTTGGGTATGTTGTTTGTGTGTGAGTGTGTTTGTGTGTCTGTGTTGCCATGACTAGAATAAGCTTAGAGCCTTTCTTGGCGTTGCTCTTTCATAGTTCCAAAGCTATGGTGTCCTGAACTACAGGTGACGCACTGTTTCATCACCTCCAGGCAGCACACTCTATCTTTAGGTGCATTTCTTTACCATACCACCAGGGGGCATGTTACATCTTCAGTCATGTAAGGATGGTCCATGGGCTAATGTCCCACAACCAATGTGTTAACCAAATGCTAGGCCACATTGACCATTCCTATAATTGCTGTCATGCTCAGTTTAGTCAATTGAAATTTTAATTATTCATCTCAATTGTTAACACAGAGATGTGCATGCTTATACCAGTAGTTTGGGAGGTTTTGAGCATGTTGATCGATCACTTGCAGTAAGAGCCCAGGCAATTATAAATGAGTTGCACTGACCTGATGAGATCTTAGATTATCTACTCAAGAGAGTGAAGATGGAGAACCTAAGTGCACTTGTTATTGATTGTGTTTCAAAGATGTACTGAATATCCAAAAATATTTATTGTCAGTTGTTACAAAACTTTAAATTTTGGTCTAAAACATTTAGAGATGTTTCCAGTCTATGGTTGAACATATTTTATTGACTTGGTGAATTACATAATCATGTAGAGGTTGCTAGAATAAGGCCAACAAATTATTTTGTAAATACAGTCATGAATTTATTGTAATTAATTATGAAAGTGTTGTTTGCGTTCTTATTTGTTTTGTTAAATAGACCATATGTTTATTGAAATAATACTGTTTTTATTTTTTATTCATTTTTCCCCCAGAGTAGTTTGAATAAAATTCATGAAGTCACATGTTGCCTCTGCTTATCTCTGCATGTAAAAAGTTCAAAATCTTCATCTTGCTGATTTAACATGAAAATGCTTGTGGTGAATGAATTCCCCATAGCCTACTGTACAGTACAGTCAGTGACCGACAAACCAGGACTACTGAGTCTTTGTCACAATGTCCCACCACCCACTTAGACCCAGAGCAGGCTGCCTCCCACACGGCCAAGACATATTTGGCAGTTGAATGACTGTTTCAGGCTAGCAATATTGAAAGACATGTATTCATTTGAGAATCTGGGGGAGAGGACGCCCACATCAGTACCTTTCTGAGCTGCTTGAACTCTTCAGTGCAAGCGACCCAACTTTAAACAGACCTTCCACATTATTTCAACCAAAGACAAATAGGTTTCTTCAAAAGAAATAATATGCTGTTAAATGTACAGAAAATTGTTTGTTATTTTTAAACAGTAGTTCCTACAAGATGAAAAGGTCAACTTCTTTCAAGAAGTTGGGATGCTGTGAATCAGAATTCAGCTTCTTTCTTTCTTTCTCATGGAAAGATACAGTACCCTTATCCAAGGACAAAAAAAACCACGAATGTCACTTATGAACACATCTATTTTTTTATTTATTTTAATTAGTTTGTCAAATCACACAATTTGGCCCAGACCACAAAACCTACTTTGAAGACATATAGAACTTTTAGTCTGGCTTGTTTTGTGCTACACTGTTGGATCATCTTTTTGTCATTCACTCATTCACTCATTCACAGAGGATCCCATAGCAACACCTCACAGTTTGCATGGAAAGACAACTCAGAAAGAAAATATGAAAGTCTGGGCATGTCTCTATACACCCTCTTTCTCCACCCACAATCGTGCACACTCATATACAGACACACACACACACACACACACACCTAAAAACACTAAAATACCACATTGAAAACATGCTGAGACACCGTTTTGAGTGAGCATGGGGGTGGGATATCTCAAAACAGACACGTATTCAAAAGCCTGCCTGGCTCTGGGGAATCACCACACAACAGCCACTATCTCCCTGGCATGACAGCCATGACACCCTGAAATGCATGAGACACTAACAAACACACACACACACACACTAGATATGGCAGAATGCAGTTTATGGTTGTTTTATGTGTTTGAGAATACAACAGCAAGTTAAAAAAAAAAAAAAAGAATGGACGTAAAAACCTTACTTCACACCAAAATAAATCAATATTTATTTTGTATAGCAGAGAGCCTCAGACAAATAGGGGATCCACTACATTATTTCATCTCCAACTTTTTTTCCCCTAAAAGAAATCTTGAAATATTTGATTTTGTTTTTAGTGTCAGTATCTGATTATGTTTTCAGTGTGTGTGCAACATTTGAAAGCTATCCAGTAAATTAACAACTGATGGTAAAGACATTAAGTAAGCTTACCTGAATGGAACATCTTAACATTTAAAGCCATCAACACAAAAGAAGACACACCCACAAAAAGATGAACTGCTGTCTTTTTATGTACCTCCCTCTCTCTCTCTCTCTCTCTCTCTCTCCATTCTTTTAAAATATTCTCTCCACCAAGTGAATCAGAGTTTCCACACTTTCTAAAGGAGTGGGCAGACCGATAAGCCACAGGCTGCACTAAATGTTTCATGTGGCTGGGGGCAAGTGCTGTGCTGAGTCAGAGCAGGAAAGCTACACAACCCCAAACTCAGGTGCTGGCCTTTAAACAGCCCCTCTCTCTGTCTGATTAACCGCCCTGCACCTTCCCACTGGTCTGCGACTTGGAACAGTGGGTGGGATTGTTGATTATGCAAAGATAGGCTAAATATGGATCACACACTGAAAACGAATTGTGACCTACGTGAACCATGTCAGCCATGAATACGTTAATTCGAGTAGCCTAATATAAACTAACACAAGTGATAGCAAACTGCTGTGATTAATGACAAATTCTCATAACCCTGATAAATCGGCATAATTTAACCAAATAATAATAATTAACTCTTCTATTATTTATGGCCAGTAGGTTACAATACAACCAGATGTGCAGATGGACGTTGTTTGGGCATGCATCTTCCTTGGATTAAATTATGAATGGAGATGTATTGACATTATGGCAGGCCAATTTAGTGAACTGCCTGAATGGTGTAATTACAACAATCCTGTTGTAATCAAATACTGTATCCCCATTCAGCACGACAATATCAATGTAACTTCACTTCATCAGTAAGTGCGGGATTGTTCCTTAGTAATAACTGAGTCGTAAAAGGACTTTGGTAATAAATGCAAGGGAGCTATGATAAATTGCTGAATGGTAATTGAGTGCGGTAGTTGTTTTATTGGCTGCGCAATCCTGTCATTCATTCAATGTGCGTCATTTCCGTTGTCAGGTGGTGCTGCTATGGAAAGATGTGATCAGAGCCGTCGACAGAAGGCTTTTCCTGACTACACTATTCCGTAGTAAAACAACTTCAAATGTGCGGAGCACTCAGTCTTTTGTTTTGAAAATATCTATTTATATTGCATCTGAAGAGTTTGCGAGTGTAGAAATGCTTCGATTGTGAAGGACATACGATTTTCTCGGCGGTTTTAGCTCGAGGTAAGTTGTTGTTAAAGAGCCCTTCAGTCGACTCATCTGAATCGAGCTTGGTGGCGACCTGAGTAGCTGAGCAGCCAGCAGCTATTATACTTTGTTGAAAAACCAAATGCTTCCTGTAAATACATAAATGTGTGGATTTGGAGTTATTGCTTTGAAGATTTTCGACCTCGACTTTGCGCCTCTAACTAGCTACCCGTGCATTGTAAACAAGCGATATTGTTAAGTACACCGTCTGAGTTGCCTTTACCAGTCCTGCTATCGTTAGCAAAAGCTAGCTAGTTCAGTGGTCGCTAGTAATAATAACTAACGTTACCTATCCCGAAGTTATCGTCCATATAGGAATATAGCAGACACGCGTTAGCACATTTTGCATGAAGTAACGTTACACTGTGTGTTCCGCCTTCGTTCCATGTGCTTGTGTTGTATTGTGGTCTTGTGGTTTGTGTGTGTGTGTGTGTGTGTGTGTGTGTAACATTCGTTTGGCTAGTGCGAGTTAGCGTTGCTACATTAGTAGGATTGGTGTCTATAGCGATGGCTAACTTGCCAGCTAATATTGCCTAACGTTAGTGTTGTGGAGAAAGACTAGGACCTAGCCTCGGGCTAACTGTTTCTGCATCGTAACTTTGCCACTTCTGAGTTCAGCTTAATACTCAAGCTGCTTTGGACATTGTCTGAATTATTCGTATTGCGAGTCATTAACCACCGTCGCAGATGCATTGCATTAACCTTAACTTATCCTTAGCTTTACCGTCGAATCTGTGAAATCAGTTGTGCAGCTGGTGATAAAGTGACAGTGAAGCGGACATCTGCAAAACTTCATCCTACATTAGGCCTATCTAATCAGCTACTTAGCTAGTGGTGTCTTGACATGAATGTGTTTTTGAGTTTTCCTTTCTGAAATGTAGCTGCAGTTTAGACACTAACGTTAGCTAAAAGTTTATTTAGTTTCACTTCAGCCGTTGCTATTTTGTTCAGTCCCACCTGCACGGACGTTATAGATATGGTCCCTTTAATTGGTGGTGCACAGAGCATGTGCATAAACAGTCTAGTAAGGGAGATGGCTGATAAACTGAGTTTGCTATTTTGCGTAGCCGTATACTAGTGCGAGTTTGAGTGACAAACTTTAGCGTTAAGTAACGTCGCTGCAGGCGCCGCAAATCTGAAAATGGATGGATTTTTGGTTCTCAAAACCCTTGGGAAACATCAATGGTTTCGTCTAGGATAATGTTAGTGTTAACGTTACTTGCATTGTCTTTTGTCTCCGTGGTCTCTGTCAGCCTCCTGGCCCTTAAGTTGACTTCAAATATTTACGTGATGCATCTTAACCCCTCACTCACTAATAATGCCACTGTCGATGTTTCTTAATGGAACATCATATAGCCTGGTATTTTTTTTTTTTTTGGGGGCTTTGTTCTACCATTGTCTAGTCCACGTGCTCGTGTTTACACGATGGTAGTGTTTGATCATCGCCGCTTGTGGCCTTTTCTCTTGGTTCTTCCTTTGGGAACATTGTCTTTCAGTTCGGGTAATTGAACCCAGTCAGCTTGCAGACGCGTGGTTTGAATTTTTCACTGAGGTAGAGCGAACTCGTGCTGGCTATGGCTGTTAGTGGGTGGATCTCATGCCGCCTATGGTGTCTCCCGGCTCAGTGGACTGGGCTATTTTCAGAGCTGCGTGTTGGCGAGGCAGAGAGGAGTGTGCCTTTCACTCTAGTCTTAGATAATATGAATCCGACAAGGCGTGTCTTAGCTTTTTCTGTCTCCTCGATTTTGGTCTTTGCAGTAGTGTGATGGACAGACGTATATATATATATATATATATATATTTTTTTTTTTTTTTTTCTTTCCTATAGCTTTTGTTCCTAGACCGGAAACGGTTTGGGCAGTGTATTCAAGTGAATGGGCAGTCTCCAGGAAAAAGTAACACATTTATTTAGATACAATACAGACTTTGAAACACTGTTTAAGGTCAAAAGAAAGCTGTTGGTCTGCTAAGCACATGGCCTTGAAATGGGAACCAAGACACCCTCCTCCAAGTCCCAGGCAGAGCAGTATTTATGAATGAAGACCCACTTTGTTGTGGAGATGGCCTGTTTATTATTCCCTAGTCACTGGCATTCTGTCATGGCTGCCTGAGGACGGACCTCCCATCAAAGCCCCATCACCTCTGAAATAGCTAGGAAAGGCATGTTAGTGATAGCACATTGTACATACACTGTACTGCACTGCACCGTGCAGTATATGGTGTGCCTCTCTGTGATAATCACGATGCCCAGTCACAGTCTGTCACGCTGTCGTCTGTCTGGACACTGAACAGTCATACTCAGAGAAGATGATTCATGCCTAATTGTTGGCAACTGTTGCCTGACCTGATGCCTGGTAGAATGTCCTGCTTCTGTCTCTTCTCTCTCTTCTCCTCTCTCTCTCTCTCTCATAGATGTCCCTAGCGTACCCTTGTGTGTGTAGGCAATGTTGTGGGCAGTTGTGTGCCAAGTGTCAATTTGGTATTGTGTAGGTGGAAACAATGGCAAACTGAAAGTGATGCCAAAATATCTGACACTTAACCCTCTAACAAAAGTAATGCTGTGAGTGTCTTTGGTTTGAGAGTGTAGGCCTAAGCCTCTGAAGTGACATAGTTCCTTTCTTTGGCTTGTGCTCTCATTTCTGTAGTGGTAGTCGCTAGACTACACCACCCTAATGGCCCTTTTTCACTGACTGGTACCGGTACCAGCTTGGCTCAACTCAACTTTTTTGCTTTTCCATTACTAAAATCTGGTGCCTGGTACCATTCTTGGTACCACCCTTGTCGAGGTTCCAAACGAGCTGAACTGATACCACAGATAGTTTAGAGCTATAGCAACCAGTTTAACTGTACTTTTATGCAGTGGAAAATGAAACATCCAAAACCAAACCGAATAGAGTTAAGTAGAGTTGAGCTGATACCATTCAGTGCAAAACTGCCATTAGTCATGTTGTGCTTACCAATGGAGCTAGCTTGCCAAGCTGGATTGCCAAAGCTGATACCTGTTTTTCATAGCGCTTTTTTGTGTCTCTTGTCATACATGAGCATTTGAAGCTGTGTTTTGCATGTTTGTGTGTGTGTTTCATCTCATCGGTGTCATGCTCTGGTATTCATATTCTTGACCAATCAGAACCAGAGAGCACCTCAGGGCTGCACAAGTGTGATTCAGTGTTGTTGCTAGCGGCAGCCGGCCTCTTCGCCCTCACATCACGGGAAGCTGAGAGAGTTTCATCACATTAGAGGAAGCCACCAGCTACTCAGAAATAAACAAAAAAAACCAACAACCCCCCGTCTAGTCTTTATGGGTGCTTTCTTTTTCTGTTTTCCCTTTGCCCTGTCCTTTGGTAAAGGCACATATTTATACTCGGCTAACAGGCAGTGAAATGAAAGTTGATGTCGTACGCTGTGTTCCTCAGTCCGAATGAAAAAGGGAAAAAAGAAGAGAGGGAGAAAATAAGAACCACAAACATCCGCTTATGAGAAACGGAGAGGAAGTGACAGTCATGCTTCACCCAGATTAAACGCTGATTTCCCAGTAGATAAGGCCGTGCAGATTAGGAACACAAGGATTGCAGAGGGAAAAAAAAAATCAAATGAGAAGGAACCGAGAGAATGGACTAACCTAAACCAAGCCAAAAAAAACAATCAGTACTTTTGCAACTGTGGCTATTTTGGTAGATGTGACTGTGCTTTCCAAGCCCTGGTGTCATCTGTGGGTAATTTCAGCTTCTGGTTTTCGCTGATGCTTGATATCTTTCATGGTTGCCCCAACTAGCCTTGCAAAAAGAGTGGTGTGTGTGTGTACGTACAGTATGTCCGTACCAGCGACACCAGCAGAGCCTCCACGGACACAACCCATCTTCAGGAGCTGCTGCTGATCGACCCCTTTAACAGCCCACTGTTGACTAATCAAGGGTGTGTGTGTGTGTGCGCGTGTGTGCGCGTATGTTTTGCTCTAGGGGGTGAGGGAGGGGCCAGGTTGTGAGTACCTTCTCTCGCTCTCTCTCTCGCGCTCACTCTCTCACACACACGCACACGCACGCGCGCCACTCTTTTCCTCCCTCCCCCTATCTCTATCATCTCTTGTGTATGAGTCAGCCTGCTGTTGCCAGTGGTGCTGGTGGAGCTGTGTGAAGTGGACGGGGTTACTCAGCCTGCTCCTACTCGCGCTCGACCGCCAGGAGAGACACACACATACACACACACACACACAGAGCAGAGGGTTGTTTTCCGACAGTGCAGAGTGCATTGGGGGCAGTCCAGAGTTCACTGGTGCTGATTTCTGTCGCTGAGTGCATTTTTGCAGTCTGGATTGACAACCACGGTTGGTGTGTAGGCTATGCTGGGTGTGTGTGTGTGGACACACTTATGTGGATTTGTGTATTGTCTGTGTTTATTTTTTTGGTGTCCTTGCTGCTAACAGCACTACTCCAAATGCTTTTTGTTGGCCCTGTCTGACAATGTTTTTTGTTTATTTTGTTTTGTTTTTGTTTCCCCCCTGTCTATTGCAGTTCCACGATGTCCAAGCGGCGTGCGTCAGAGAGGGGAGCAGGAGAATCGTCTGGTCGGGCCAGCAAGCTACTCTGCACGGGCATATCAGGCAACAACGCCAAGAGAGCCGGCCCGTTTGTCCTGGGTAAGAGAAGCAGCCATTTCTTTCCTGTTTGTTTTTACTCTCTTGGTTCTCCTTATAGGGTGTGTGTGTGTGTGTGTGTGTGTGTGTGTGGTGGGGTATTCTTGCACAAGAACGTGTCTCGGTCAGGGTGTACAGGAAAGAGAGGGGGGAGTGAAAGATGAAAGAAGGGGGGCTTCTGTGTGTCTGAGAAAGGAATGTAAAGAATTCCGTTACTGTTTGTCCACTGCAAAACCAAGGTACGGATAGTAGCATTTCTTCCTCTGAGGACATGCTCTTTAAATTTCCCCCTAAACACCATTAGGCTAAATTGGCTAAGTTACACCCACCCTTTCAGAGCGAGTAGAGGCGTGACTTTTGTCAACAGCCATTGTTTTGATAACAAGAGCTGATGGGTGGGTGGGAAGGCGCTGCTGGGGATTATGCCCCATTAACCACCTTTTGGTCAGCTGTCCTGCCTCTCAGGTCCCAGTTAGCTGGCACATCTGTTTGAACGCTAACAGCACCATCTACTCTGTTGATTCTCCCCTGTTTGCTGAAGCTTAGTTGTTTATCTAAGAATGTCTCAACTGGCCCTAATCCATCGTTGAAATGTTCAAATCTACTTGTACTGGGAGATGTTGTAGACGGCTATTCCAGTTTGACTGTACTTTAACTTGTGCACTGCATCATCAAAGTTAAACTGTGAGCTCATGAAGTTGGGTTCCACTGCAGTTAGTCATTTGGCAGAAGTTTTGGTCCAAAGCACCATTTCTCCCTTGTAAGTCACTTATGTGCCTGTGCAAGGCATGTTGGTAAGTGGCTTAAAGAGGTCCTCTGTTTCCTAATTTCTCCGGTAATTGTTTCAAAGGAATACATCTGCTTCTAGTTGAGTTGTGCATGTGATCACTCCTGCGTAAAACACAGCTTTGTGTGAATGAAGGCGTTTGCCGCTCTCTCTCTCCTGCAGGGCCACGTCTGGGGAACTCGCCAGTGCCCAGCATAGTCCAGTGTTTGGCCAGAAAGGATGGAACAGATGACTTCTATCAGCTTAAAGTAAGTACTTACTGTGTGTGTGTGTGTGTGTGTGTGTGTGTTTGTTCTCATTGCTTCGCTATACCCCACCCCCCCATCTTTGGCTCTCCTGGTTGTGTGTGTTTGTGCATGTGTGAGTGTGTTTTGGGGCAGATGGATCAGGGCATCATCTCCCAAACAAAAGGCCTAACTGTCTTTGCCTCTGGCCTGAACCTTTAACCTCCCGCCTGTGCAAACGTCTTTTCATGCTGGACAGCCCCTCCATTTTTTTTTCCTCACCTCCTGCCTGTATCCAGGCCAGGCAGTACTACCCTCATGCGTTAGACTCGGCACCCCGTCCCGTTTTACGGGGCGCTGTTAAATAATGCTTTTAGCACAGGCCTGCCACCTGCCTGAGGAAGCTTGACCAGATCTGGAAGCTTGGCAGCTGGGAGTTCCGCCCGCTGAACTCTTGACCTCACTCATGCCCCACGGCCGTGCGGACGAGGCCCTGGCGCCCCTGTGTGCCCCAGACGGCACCACACCGCACTGCGCCGTCTGTGTTCCTGGCAGTGTGTACACAGAGGGGCACAAAGGGGAAGCGACTCGTTCCTTTATGGGTGTGTTTTGGCTGCTCTTTTTTTTCTTCTTTTCTTTTTTTTATGCACGCCTGTGTGTTTTCTCAGTGGGTTTACATAATGGTAATGTTGGAGGTGTAAAGCACTTTTTTGAACATGGCTGTGTTTTATAAACACAAATTTACTTTAATGCAAAGAGGGCCAGCACACCCTGATAGTAAGTTATTTTCACTTCTACTAAATACAACATATTAATGTTATTGTTCTTTACCTTAAAGGTGAACCAATTCATAGCCTGTTGTTTTAGGTCACTGTCAGTACGAAAAAACACATGAATATTTGTTATAACATAGACCAAATAAGAAGCCAGTAGCTAATGTTAACTGAATGGGGTACAGAAAAATGAAACGGAAAGTAAGTTACTGTGCCCCATTCAGTTAGTTAGAGTTAGCTGTCGGTTCACTGTTTGGTCTATGTTGTATCAAATTTTCTGGTTCTTTTTCCAGTACAGTACAGTACTCAGTCACCTCCAACAACACAGCTAGGGATTGATTTGCACCAGATTTCTCCCTTGTAAAGCCCTTGTCAAAATGAGAGTTGTGCATCATGAATGTGGCCTTTGCCCTGTGCTGTAGATCCTGACCCTGGAGGAACGGGTGGATGGAGCAGGGGAGACGCAGGAGGAGAGACAGGGCAAGATGCTGCTGCACACAGAGTACTCACTGCTGTCTCTGCTGCACCACCAGGACGGAGTGGTGCACCATCACGGCCTCTTCCAGGTCGGTTTCGCTCATAAACTCACACACACACACACACACACACACACACACACCATTAATTTACTTGTCTTTGTAAAACACTGTCAACCTGCGTGGACACACACTCACACTCACAGTGAGTACTCGCTGATCTCACTTCTTCACCAGCAGGAAAAAGTGGTGCACTATCCCAACACCCACCCATGCACGTACAACACAATTGATTTACTCCTCATTGTGAGATACTGACACTGACACACACGTCACTCTGCTGTCACTCACTCTGGCCCTGTGGCATGCATGTAAAATATGTAAGGCACTTGCATTTCAGACTCAACTTGAAGCTACGGCCAAAAAAAAAACAAGTCATAAGAAGTGCAGTTGTCTTCAAGGTACACGCACAGTGGTATGCTGTTGTGCTACATACCCCCAAGGGCAAACACTCCCTGGATACAGTCCATCTGCAGTTTGCCAAGCAAGCAAGCAAACAAACACACACACACACACACACCTCCTATCTGTAAACTGCTCACATCTGCCCGTAAGTAATCTCCATCTGTGTGCTTTTTTGTTCCCGGATAGTAATTGTCTGACCAGTTAGCCCTCTCTCTTTCAATCTCTCTTTCTCTCTCTCTCTCTCTCTCTCACACACACACACACACACACACACACACACACACACACACACACACACACACACACACACACACACACACACACATACGGAACGGATAGTTTTTTTTCTCTTCTACACAGTGATTCTCTCTCTCTCTCTCTCTGTCCATTGACATCATTTGTCTAACCTCTCCTTGTTGTGTTGTGGTCATCTCTCTTTCTCTCTCTCTCTCTCTCTCTCTCCCCCTCCCTCCCTCCCTCCCTCTCTGCCTCTGTGCGCTCCACATGGCTCGGGAGTAGCGCTGAGGTGGCCACCCTCCCAGACGCCCTATTGATCGGGTTTATTGTGAGCTCTCGGGCTCTTAGCCGGGGTGGTTAATTATAGCTCAGCGCTCCCAGGATACTCTGGTCCAGTCTTTCCCCGAACACCTCAACCACACACGTACTCTCCATCCTTGGCTCAGAGAGATCAATACCCAGCTGTTATGTGACTGCAATTGCAATACCACCCCCCCTTCTCAGATGACTGCAGGAGAGTAGCTTACCCATTCAGCTCCAGCCTCCATATTCCCACCACACACACACACACCAATAGGCCAATTTGGGCCTATTGTCATGCAGATAGTGAGATATCAGCCAGTATAAAGGCTGGGTATAATTGGCAGGGTATAAAGTCTGAATACAGAGCTGGCGGGTGGGGGTAGAATCATCACTGATGTGCATTTCTATTCTTGGGGGCAGCAATTAGGGGTGGCTGGAGTTTCCAAACAAAGGCAACAATCTTATCATGAGTCCAGCAGGTGTGAAACTAAACTGTGCTCCCCCAACACACACACACACACACACCCTCCTTGCTTTTATTTTAGCTTCTCTGACACATAATTAGTGCCATTAATCTGCCACCATTATCTCCTTTCTCTTTCAGGTTCACACTCCCTATCTCTTGGTTTCCTTTCCTCACCTCTTGTGCACTGACACTTTTATTTGCTCTCCTTCAGCTGCTCTCTCTCTCTCTCCTCTCTCTCTCTTTCTCTCTCCTCTCTCTCTCTCTCTCTCTCACTGTCTCGCTCCATCTCCCACTTTTCCTTCTCTCACTCTTGCCCTTCCTTTCTCTTCTGCACTTATTCTTTTGCTTTTCTCTGCTCTCTCCCTTTCTCCCTCCCTCTATCTGTCCGATTTTTATTCCCTCCACCAGTAAGCATGTCACCATCACCTCTGTATCCTGGTCTTTGTAATGTAATAAACTAACCCCATCTCTCCCCCCCCCCCCCCTTCTCTGTGTCTCTGTGGGTTTGTCCTGAGTGTAGGACCGGGCGTATGAGATGGTGGAGGAGGGAGGTGAGGCCAGCCGTGTGCGACGCATGAAGAAGCGCATCTGCCTGGTGCTGGACTGCCTGTGCGCGCACGACTTCAGCGACAAGACAGCAGAGCTCATCAATCTGCAGCACTACGTCATCAAAGAGAAGAGGCTCAGCGAGCGTGAGGCCATCGTAATTTTTTACGACGTGGTGCGCGTGGTTGAAGCCCTGCACAAGGTCAGCTCGGCACATCTGTGTGTGTGTGTGTGTGTGTGTGTCTGTGCATGACTCTTTACTCTTACACCTCTTTCACACGTACAGCGTTTGGCTGACTAGACCACATGACCATATCCTCAAATGTGTTGATTTCTAGTTGTGAGCTGAAAACTTGCTTCCACTGTTGTGTGCTTTGGAGTTGTAGTCTGCAGCTCCTGATACGCACACTCCTGAGCCGTTGTGTGAACCTCACTTCTATCTTTACCAATGATATAGATGTTTAATAGAGTGTGTGTGCGCGTGCGCACCATATTGTGGAACCTCAGCTTGTGAGTGTGAGAATCTTTCGTTTCTCTGATGCACGATTTCTTCATCACTCAGCCATCTTCTCCTTTTTGTTAGTCTATTGTCTAAAAGTGTCTCTGTGAAATTTTAATGAAACACCAGTTCCTACTAACAAACTGTGACACTTTTAGTTTGCTGACATTAGTTTTTTCTCTGCTCTGCCCCAAACTGAAGTCATGTTGTGAGTGTAGTCCTCTGCTGATTAGTGAAATGTGACTTGACTGTTCTTTCGGCTCTTGTCTCCTTCTGCAGAAGAACATTGTGCATCGAGATCTGAAACTGGGCAACATGGTGCTGAACAAGAGGTAAGGGCCCCCATGATCGCTCTGGACTTCTTTCCCAGCATCCTCTTGTGGCCTAGTCTGCCCCACGTCCCCCCACCCCCTCTGTTCCCTGCTGGAGCCCCATTGATGGACTGACTGACTGACTGGCTGGGTGGTTAAGTGAGGACCACTGGAGACACCCACTCTGTATCCTCAGCCCAGTGTGACTCATGGCGGGAAGGCAGCCAAACAACAGGAGGCGAAATGTGCCTTTGCTTTGTACCCCCCTCCTCCTCCTTTTTTCACTGAGAAAAGGAAGTGTGTGTGTGTGTGTGTGTGTGTGTGTGTGTGTGTGTGTGTGTGTGTGTGTGTGTGTGTGTGTGTGTGTGTGTGTTTGCGTGTGTGTGTGTGTGTGTGTGTGTGTGTGTGTGTGTGTGTGTGTGTGTGTGTGTGTGTGTGTGTGTGTGTGTGTGTGTGTGTGTGTGTGTGTGTGTGTGTGTGTGTGTGTGTGTGTGTGTGTGTGGAGTAAATGGGGTTGCTCAAATGACACAACTTCAAGCATGCTTGGCCAGTGGAGCACACTCCTTATCCGTAAAGCCTTCCTCTCCCCGAGCACCATACACACACACACGCACCAATTCCCTTCCTGTGTCTGACAGCTTACCAGAACAATTGCAAGTTATTTTGGTTTTATTTCTGTTCTTGGCTTGTCTTCCATAACCTCCCATAATTAATGCAAGAGGTGCCAAACACAAGTGTTTTCCAGTCACTGAGTTCCAGTAATGTTTGAGATCTGAAGCTGGGGAGTTTTGTGTCGCTCATGTGCTGGTTGAGCCACATGCTCTCAGGCCTTGCCTTGCCTTAGAGGGACTGCCTGTTTGGCTTGTGTCGGGTTGTTAGCGGGCGCAGCAGTTAGCCTGCAAGCTCAACAGGGAGCCATCAATCACGGCATCACACTCAAGTGTAAAACCCACAAGCATGTGAGTAGATGCAGAAATGTGCATGTGTGACTTGCATGAGGCTCTTTGGCAGAGTGATTCTGGCATGTGTAAACAATGCAAAATTGAACAAAAGTGTTGACTTTTAACACAAACGCCTGTCGAAGGCCACAAGTGCACTGCTGTGCAGCCATGACTGAAGTGTGATCCTGTTTTGACGTGTGTGTGTGTGTGTGTGTGCGTGCACGCTCATAGCTTATGAGTGCTTGTCTTTTTTTCATTTCTGCCAGTGGTCTGATGAGCTGTTCTCAGTTCAGGCTTGCTCTCACTCACACACAAGTGTGTTTCACTGTGGCATGTGTGATGAGGAACGGTGTGTTGGTGAGTCAAGCTACATCATCTTAGATGCACAACAAGAGACATGAACAGACTTGTTCTCGTTTGCACAGACTTCTCACTGATGAAGAACTAATGAACACACACACACACACACACACACACACACACACACACACACACACACACACACACCATCTTTTTCATCATATTCTTTCCCATTTTGTTTTTTTTTCCCCTCTAACCCCCCCCCATCCCCCCCATCCCACCTTCCTACTCCTGTTTGGAACAGACTAAATATGTGCATTACTGGTTCAGCCACGCCATCAGATGCACATATGCATACAGCTAGCATGAAGTCAGTCAATAGAACTCACGCACGCACACACAGATGTATGCATCTTGTCTGTGTTGCTAAACTAGACAGAGCACACACACACACACACTTTGCTCTTAGCAGGAGAGAGAGGAACAGTCTGTCCCAGCTGGAGACAAGAGCAGTGGCTGCCAAGCCAGCTAATAACTCAACGCTGACTCACTGAGACACACACACACACACACACACACACACACACACAGTATATGCTTGCGTTCTCTGACACACCTAAGCATTCTCAAATAGCCCCAGTTTCTCTCTCTCTCTCTCATCTCTTAGGTCTTTTGTATTTGTTTTTGTTTGGCTTGTTTTGTTGTTTGACTCCCAGTGTTTGTTTGGTTTGGAGTTCTATTGGGCCTTTGCTGAGATGGCTGAGCAGAGTGAACCCAGATGATTCACCACTCACCGATGCACTGTTATAGGGCTGGGTGTGATTGCTGGAGATTGGCTCATCATGTTGACACAGTCAGTCAGAGAATGTCCTGGAACTCTTAAGACTGTAGATTCAGAACCAACACACATACAGGCACGCAGATGCACACACACATGC
>JAIFZK010000019.1:2942500-3020000 GCA_027481765.1 Tenualosa thibaudeaui | reverse complement strand
CACACACACACACCATTCCAGAGTAAGTGTCTTTTCTACACACACACACATACCATTCCAGAGTAATTGCATTCACGGTTCACACACACGTCATTCCAGAGTAAGTGTGTTTCCTCTCCCCACACACACACACACACACACACACACACACACACACACACACACACACACACACACAAATTCCCCTAAGCCCTTACCTTAGTCTTGCTTGTGTAAAGGTCTCCTTATTTTCCTTGTGGGTTGTACTTGTTTGCCTAATGGGTGTGAATTGTGAAGGGATGCGTCATTCACAATTCTCTCTTTCACTTTTATTATTTGTTTATTTTTATATTCTCGTTCTCTCTCTCTCTCTAGGGATGGTCGTGTGTCTGAGAGTACAGTGTGTCTGATCCGTAAGCTCTTGGTGCTGGACCCTCAGCAGCGGCTGACTGCTTCCGAGGTACTGGAATCGCTGAGCACCATCATCGCCTCCTGGTGAGTCCTGCCGTGGACGGGCAGCCTCAGCTTTGCCCCACTTTTGGGGACACTACTCATGTATTATCCTGGTAATAAAACCAAAACTGTTGTGCAGAGGGTCTGGACAATCGGTAGTGAGATCCGATTGCTTGCTAGAAGTTTAAAAAGATTGGATCAGCCACTGACTGATGGTTTGCTTGACTGATAGCATTTTAGCTCTGCATTCACAACGCCTCCAACTGTTCGCTGACTGGAGACAACAAGCTCAATGGGATCTAATCGAGACTAGCACTGTAGGGAGATGATCATCTAGCAGAAGTGCTAGGAAGGCAAGGGCAGGCTACTTACTAACCCGCCTGAGACCTTACGACCACACAGCAGTGGCCTGTCTGCGGGAGCATACCCAGGTTAATGTGGTAACCGCTTTAGAAAAACAATAACCCACTCGGGTCCGTGAGTTATGCTCGTTTTACCACAGCTCCACGTCGTGCCTAACAGCTCCCCTTGCCTGTGGCAAAACAAGTTTATTTACCTGTCCACCTGGATGCCACATGTCATATTGTTCTGATAAAGTATTTATTTAGCCTTGTAAACAAATGTAAACAAATGTGCGTAATTCAAGACATCTGGACTCTGATGCTGTGCTTACGTAAGCATATATTTGTAGTTATGATGTACCTTATTGTAAGTAACTCTGAAGATCTTAACTATGATTGTGTGCATTCATAAACATGCATTTACAATCATCATATAGCATATTCTTTACCCTCTAGCTTGCTTGGCAATTCAGGGCTCCATATTTGGCTAGAAGAGGTGCATTAAATCAGTGTGCTGTACTGTATTGTATGTGTACTGCCTTTTGCAAATGCGTTACCTCCAGCCTGATGAGATGAGTCAGTGGTGTGTGCCTTGTAGAGCATATGGTGCTGCTAGCCGAGGCCTGGGTTCTGTTTGACTCGGCTCTGTAGCGGATGACTAGAGCCTCCCGTCTGGCAGCGGCCAGGGGGACAGATTCTCCATGGGTGCCTCGCGGAGAGGGCCAGGTGTTGGGTTGCAGCAGAGCAGATGTCAGATCGGTTCTCTGTGCTGCTCCATGCCACGTATTTACATAATCGGCTATTCCTGTCTCACTATCTTCGAGCGTGTGTGTGTGTTTTCCATGTTGCAATCAGTTGGAAAGGAGGATGAAAAGATAGGATGGAAATATCATCTCTTGCACACAGTTGTTTTGTTGTTGTTTTGTATATTTTATACAGTAGGTCTTTACACCAACTCTAAGGAGGTACTGAAGACTTCAAAGTAATCAAGCATTTTTGAAGAAATGATTTGTGATCTACCCACCACCTCCTCCAAGGCCATAAACAGAGAACCATACGTGCTTTATACACACAAACCCGTGTACTGCACATGCGTATAGTGGTGTATGTCCTTTGAATGCGTGTGTGTGGACTCTGATGCATTGCATACATAGGGGTATACAGATGTACGCATGCTGATTCATGCATGCTAATGCAAGTGTTTCCTCCCCAGGCAATCGGTGTCGGCGCTCAGTGGGCCTCTGCAAGTGGTGCCGGATATTGACGACCAAGTGAACCACCCAGAGCATCTGCAAGAGGTGAGGGAGCTCTAGAACTCAGCATTGCTGGGTTATGGCGGGGTTGAATATGGTACTGTTTGGTGCAGACTGGGTTTGGCTCAGCTTAATGTGGAGTCAGTATGCTGTGCCTTGAGTTGGGTGTAGGGTCTGGGAAAATATTTAGATTGCAGAGAGACCTGGGTAAAACCAGGAACCTAACTAAAGATTGGTCTTCATTTTTTTTTTTTTGTAGATACTTAGTGCTTTTGGTGAAGAAGCCCTGTGATGAAGTCGGCTTTAGATTAAAGACAAAAGTGTTTATTCTAGTTTAAGCTTATCATATTTGTCTCCCAGTCCCTGGTTGAAGAGAAAGAAAGCCAATGTGAGGCCTGTTCTTAAGAGCCCTGTTAATTACTGTGTACAAGTTGTTGGTGCCCCCTTATGGTCAGATAGTGGAGGTACAAGAGAGCGGACCATCAGCAGTTCACAGCTGCTTCTCCCTGTTACAGTTAACTCTGTGAACACTACCCAAACATTTTTTTCTCTTTCTCCTTCTCTCTCGTTCTCTCTCTCTCTCTCTCTCTCAACCTTTCCACCTCTACTCTTTGTCCCCCCAGGCCAAGGTGACGGAGGAGTCATCGCAGTACGAGTTTGAGAACTACATGCGGCAGCAGCTGCTGCTGGCCGAGGAGAAGAACACTATTCACGAGGCCAAGAGCTTCCTTGGCCAGCGGCAGTTTGGCAGCGTGCCGCCCGTGCGACGCCTGGGCCAGGATGCCCAGCCTGTCAGCCCCCTGGACGCTGCTCTGCTGGCCCAGCGCTACCTGCGCAAGTAGCCTCATCCCCCAACCCACATACACACACACACACACACACACACAGTGCCGCTCTTGCCCTCCACACCACTCCACTCTTCTCTTGGTCTGTTCTTCCTGGTTTGCTCTCTAGGCAAGATGGAGGAGGGAGACAGGGGTGGGGTGGAGTGGACTAGGTTTCATTGGATTGGATTGGCAGGTTGGATGGGTTGGAGGAGTTGGGTTTGGCCACCAGGGTGCTTTGGGAGAACTAAGTGGCCCCTACCCTGAGGGAAATGATTGGGAGGCAGGGGGTGGTGTGGGGAGAAGAGAGGGGGAAGAGACCAGGTGTGGCGCATCATGCCCGTGGGAGTGTGTCGAGAGGAAGGAAGGGACTTCTGGACAGATCCTTCCTCACACGGTATGCCACATTCTCCCCCGACCCCACGACTCCCCATGCCTCCCCTTCTCCTCTCCTGACTTCCCAAAGCGGAAACGGGTCCTGACAGGGAGAACTGTGGACCGTCCTCCCTTACGGGCCTTGAAACACGGATGATCGCCCCGCCATCCCCCTCCCACCAACACCACCACCCCCACCCCACCCTACTCTTGATCTGTGAACTCTTTCAGCAATACAGGATTGGAATCATGTAGCAGCCCAGTCACCATCCTCCATCTTGCCCCAACACCACACCCCCCCTCCCCGAGCACTTTTCCACAGAATTGCCTCGGACCCTGAGTTCACTAGACCATGGACGTGATACACCTTCTCACTAAACTCCAGACATTCTGTCTCTCTCTCTCTCTCTCTCTCTCTCTCTCTCTCTCTCTCTGTATATCTCTTTCTTTCTCTTTCTCTCTCACTCACTCTCTCTCTCCCCCCTTTTAACCAAAACCAGTTGGCCTGTGTTCGGCCCGTCCGGACTATATATCCGTGACGACCGGCGCTGGTCCTCTCCTCATCTGCACACACTTGGACTGTTCGATCCGTTTCTACGACGGAGAATCTACCTCTAGCATCATCTTTTTGTCCTTTCTTTTTTGGTTTGTTTTTGTCTGATGTCAAGTATTTACTGCTCACTGAGTCACAGCTGTGTGGAGTTGGCTCAAGCACAGGCAAAGAGCATTATTATTATTATTATTATTATTATTGTTGTTATTATTGGTGCAAAATTGTTGTCAAAAACAAATGACAGCCTTCCGAATAAGCTCTCCTATCTCTTTCCAATGATAAAGTAGCAGTATGTAGATGCCCCCCCTTTATAAGTCGAAAAGAATATGATATTGTTTGACTGGATTGACCTGTTCCAATCCATTCTCAAACACTTTGAGAATCACAAGGAAACTTGGAAGTTTGGAGATGTCATTTTGCCTTTCTTTGGGAGGACATGACTCAGCTGTTTTGCTTTGCTGTGTTTCTCAGGCCCTTCCTGAGAAAATGCGGAGTCATGAAGTTGAATATTTGAAACAAAGCCAAAAGTTTTTAAGATGCATAATGGGCGCGAAAAATTGACAGGAAAAAAAACAAACAAACGATGAAGAACTGAAACAGATTATTTTTTTTCCTGATGAGGTGTTCTAGTTCCCAAATGCAAACATAACCACTTATAAACTTTCCTGGTTTTAGATTTATAAAAGCTTACCTGTAGGGCAAAGCTGCCACTCATTTGATGCCAAATATTGGCTTCAGTGCTGTCTGTGGCAAGTGATTTAGCTCTCTTTAAGCTTCCTGCATCACACATTCTGTCATCTTGCCGTCAATTTACAGACTCCTGTCCAGAAGAATAATTGGGACTATTTCTTGTGGACGTTGATTACTGGTGTAGCCTAAGTACCGCAGTAAATCGGTAGAGGGGGTTCTAAAAAAAGCTGTCCCCTCCAACAGTCTTACTCAATGCTCTAGGGTGGTGGAACTTGTGACAGCTGGGTTTGCCCAGACCCAGGCCAGGAGTTGCTTTCGTCACTGCAGTACAGTGCGTCTTCATGCACCATCAGCAGCTGTGTGTGCGTGCGTGTGTGTGCGTGTATGTTTGTCCACCCCTCGGAGCTGGTGCCACTGGGCTTGAGTGTTATCCTGCAGTACTGTAGCTAAGATTTCCGTGCCGAACGCCTTTTTTGTTTGTGTTTAATTTTCAGTTTTGTTTGTAGTCTCGTGTTAGCTGAATTCTCGACAGATTAACCTGTCCACTAACAGCCTAAGCGTACAAGCTCTAATTGTTTGCTTTGTTTGATTTCCTCCCTGCTACTCAATATCCTGCTTTATTTATTCTGCCATGTATGATGTAGTTATCATTTCCCCCTTCTCTCTCCCTCCTTAAGGCAATGCAATGTTTCTCACATCTAGATTTGTCAGATTTTTTTTTTTTTAAATAATTATTGTTATGTAAACCATTGCTGTGATCTTTCTGTATCGGTTTATAGCTATCTTCAGTGAAGGTTTTTTTTTTTTGGTTTGTTTGTTTTTATTTTTGTTTTTAAGGAGTGGGATGGGGTGGGGGAGGTCTGAAATAATTGTTGCCACATGTTCCTGATTAAGCTACACTAATAACGAGACTGACTGTGCATAGCTCTATTTTTAAGTAAGTTTAAAGAGGAAAAGAAAAAAAAAAAAGGAATCGCACATGTAGATTTGATTTATAGCCGTGATTTTTAAATATGTTGACAGTGCAAGATCCACACAGTGCTACACACCTCAGGCCAGTGTGTCAAGCCTCCATCTCATTGGCTTTGACGTGTGTGTAGAGCTTCGACAACTGTGTGACTCCAGTTAGCTGCCACCCTGCAGAAAAATGCCAATTTCTTCTTTTTTTCACTTGCGTAGGACCGATTTCATTCTTAGCCTTGTCCCCACCGTAAGGTAATGAGGGGATAGAAAGCATTAGTTTTGTCTCCCACATCAATGTGAATTCTTTTGACGTGAAAAAGTTGCGTGTTAAGTAGTGTCCGTGAAACCATTTGAGAAGGCTTTAGTGACCACCATGGCCCTTTGCTGGATTAGCACCTAGCGCCTTGTGAAGAGCGTGAGTACGCAGCGAACATCAGTCATCTCTCATTTAGTCACAGTTTGTAGGTGTCCTGGGTGGATAAAACAAACACATCAGTGGTGTTCTAAGTGTGTCGCCTGTTCCCGTAGCCGCATAGAAAGACATGTCCACCAACATCACTGTCCAAGATGAGCTAAAAATGTGCTCTTTGCTTGTAGCTGGTTTTCATGTGGTCGTCAATGGGAGTCTGACTTCAGAACCAATTTGATGCATGATTAGTGTAAAAATGTGTTTGTGGAGCTACATGTAAAAGATGTGCATTTTGCATGATGGGTTTTTGGAAGATTTACCACACAACCATGAGGCCAGAAAAAAAGGTAGTTGTCTTAAAATGAATTATGGGTCAAATAGCTAAAAGCACCATTACTATAAAGCCCACGAAGATCATACTGTGAGAAAGTGATTCTTTTTTGTTTTGTTTTTCATGTGGTACAACCTAGTATCTAATTTGCGTAATACTAGAACTGGAAATAGATCTTGTCATCTGTGGATATGTGGTGGAAATTTGGTCTACAATCTGCAAGTTTGGTGTTGTAAGCTGCTTGGTTGGTTGGGTATCTATCTAAAAGACAAACTGGGTAATTGTACAGAGATGAAAACAAATTTGTATAAAAGACAAATTATTTAGATATTTTTGTACTTCATCAGATCTCTACATGCATGTCAGCAATAAACTTTGATATGGAACAACTCTTGCCAGATTGTTTTATTTCTGTCATCTGCCATCATGAGCTGGTAGTTCCCAAATATCCCATTTTGTCCAACAGAGGGCAGGCTTTCCCCAAAATCTACACCTCTTCCTGAGAGCAGTTGAGGCACCGAACCATGGGGTCCAAAGAGAGAGCGAGAGCTATTCTACCTTCAAGAAAAGAGGTAGCATGTAACATTATGGGAAGAAGAACAAAAAGCCATTAAGAGATTTTGCTTGAATTTTGTCTGATTTTGCCAAGTTAGGTCACGAGTTGAACATTGAGAACTTAATGTGCAGGTGATCATTGGCTGCATGTCTGCTCATGAGATCACTTCACTTTTGGGTGCAATAACACTTTTTGGTCTTGTGCCCGAGGTTAAGTGACTGGAATGCTCTACACATTTGTGTAGTGTAAATCAGAATTGTGTGTGTGTGTGTATGAGAGATGTGTACTGGCCAAACAGGACCGCTTGCTGTTTCTCCTGTTGTGTTGGCCCTGTTGATCTCTCACCAAGTCCTATAGAACAGCACGACACTAATTCACTAAAGCTGGATTGTCAAAACAAACACACACACACACACATACATGCTCAATGATGATTGTGGATCCAGGAGAAACCTGATAAGCATACTATATTAAATAACTCTGTTTTGGTGCCCTGCCTTTTACCTGCCGAGCTGTCTCTGAAGTGGTATTAAGATGGTCATGAAAGGCCAGGTCCAGTTGCAACACAGTTTGCAGATCTGGTTTCCTCTACCAGGTCTTCATTCAAAGCAGACCTGACTCTATGGAGAACATTAATATGTTTATCAGTGGCTTGTGTGTAGATGCACTTACCGACGGGTGCATTAAGTGCAGAAACAGCAACTGCACTATCGCCCACTCTGCCCTGAGCATGCTGTTTTAGTACTGAGAATGAATCTCCCAGCAACAGCACAAATGTTGTGGTCTACAGCATAGGACAAGAGGAGGGGTGGGGGTGAGGGGCTGTGACTCAAAGAGTCACAGAGAGAGACCTCAGCCTGACTTTTTCACCAGGAGATGGAGTGTATGTGTGTGTGTTTGTGTGTGTATGGAGGAGGGGGCAGTAGGGCCAACAGCATCATCCCTTGTTGACATGGTTCTCGACCCAGTCAGAAATCTCTGGCTGAGCTGGATGGTCGAACCCATCTGGGAAATCTCTTTGAGCAGTCCATGTCGCCAACCACAGCTGGACCGCAGATCTGTCGTTGTTGTGGGCCAGCACAAGTTCAAAGCAGATCCTCTTCCAATAATCTGACGTCAAGAAATGGTGATCTCTTTACCTCATCACCTCAGAGGATTCACCATTGGTTGGTTTCAGCAGAAGGACTTCTCTATTTCCTCCCCTGCACAAGAAAGCCAGTTCCATGTGTGTGCTTGTCCCTTGATCTTAGCATTGATGTCTCCCAAGTTCACTGAGGCTTATGAGTTTGTAACTACACGAGTTAGGTTAGCTAACTGCATATCGACTGTCCATCTACCCCGTCCTCTTAAATTAGCCTCTTAGAGCTCTGGCCTTGTTGATGTGCTCATCCCAGGAGAGAGGGGCCAGACCAGCTAAGGCCCAAACTGTTTTGACATAAGCATGTCTGTCTGTCATCACCCAGCGGCATTGTTGATATTTTCATGGGGCCTTAGTTTGGGGTGTCTGTTGCTTTGAGAGGGACTCCCTGGAGGAATCTCGCAAGGTTTCCATATGAGTGAGCTGAGAGAAAGCTCCCACAGAACAGAACAGATTTCTCCAGTTTATTTGTTATTCAAGCCCCCACCCCCCAACCCTGTATCCCAATGCTCTCCTGTTTTTATTAAGTGCATTTTATGTTCAGCTTGCAGCATTTCAAGCCGAAATGAGCATGAACACCTATAACTGCGTCCAGAGAAAACGCACAATGGACCTGCAATATATTTCCCATTGTAAATATCCACTGCAGCTATTTAGAGCCACTTGTTTCTTCTTCGATTGTGAAATTCTCATAATCATTTGAGAGGTCTCTTTATGAAGACTTCCAGCATTCCAGCAAATCACTAAGACCCTCAAGTAAATAAAAAATGAGGACAAGCATTAGCTTTCTTGTCCGATTGTGATCAAACACATGACACATGTTCTGGGATCGACAAACAAGTCTGTGGTGGTGGATTCCAACTTGTGAGTCCAAACCACATGAGTCCAGCCTGAAAAACCACCAGCTTGTAACCCCCCCCCCCACCCCCGCTAACACACACACACACACCACCCTCACCATCTCATTCCTTCCCAACGCAGTGTTGTCTGGTCTCAAAAAGCCCAGAGGAGCCAAATGAACATGGCTGGCTTAAAGAGGGGGGCTTTGTGTGTCACTGCTTTGTTGTGGCCACTGAATGTGGAGCTGGCTGCAGCCATGGGAGTTTCCAGTCCCCTGACTCTGTGCTAATCACCACTATTAGCCTGCTGGGCACCCGTATGGCAAAGAATCAAAACAAGTGGGGAATCACAGCAGAGCTGGAAATAAAGACAACAAGAATGCTCATGCTATCTCCATGATTTCAATGGAATGTTTTTTTCAGAACTAGGAGGATGGGCTTTTATCTTGATAATGACAGGCTGGCGTGTCTGAGTTTCCTCTCTTAACAAGCTAAAAATCACATTCTGCTTGTCCGTGGGAGCATCCCAGCTCCTTCATTAACACGTCTTATCTTGACAGTGTAAGGCTGCTGTGAGGGATCTGGCATTCAATTTGGAGTGTCAGGGTGAGTGATGGCCAGACTGTGAAGGAATGGGAAAGGAGACTCGGGAGAGGCCCAGCGTTGACCCTGGCCACCACAGGGGAATAATTGACCATCACCTCTTCACCTCTGTCTGAAACTCATGAAGCCCAGATAGTTTTCAGCTGCTGCATTTTCTCTGGTTATTCTTTTCTTTCTTTTTCTTTCTTTCCTTTTTCTTTCTGTAATCGTTTCTATCTTTTGTTTATTTCTTGCATGATTAGTCTTGTCTCTGCAATAGCTTAGTGAGGATGCTATAAAAAGAAATGGTCATCATCAACAAAATGTTCTGTTAATTACCACTGAGGATCTGGTGGAGACTTTGGAGAGCGCAGATAACTCTGATGTTTACTGCTGAATGTAATGTGATTGGATAAAGTTGGGTTGTTGTTACCATTGACTTCAAACTGTGGCTTCAACACGGTGGTGTTCCAAAAGGACCCACTCTGCAATTAATTTTCAAAACATTATAGCTGAAGCAAAATGCAACAACACTTCTCAACTTCTCAGCACAAAAACTCTCCTCTCGTTGTTGTTGGGTGAAGGTGAACTGTCCCTTACTCATATTTGGTGTCTGTTCTTCAACCCTGTAAGGAAATGGAGACAGAAGACCAGCTGGGCTTGAGTCGGTGGTGGTGGATGCGTTGGAATGAATCAAAAGCATGTTGAGTTTCCTCTTGACATAATGCAGGGCCCATGTGGGGTGTTCATGCTTCGCATAGTTGTCTCTTCCCCAGCTGCAAGACGCTGTGTGGAGAAATGTGCTGAAATGTGCCTCTTACATAAATCCCCATAGACCAGCGGAGACAGCTTTGAGCAATTAAGAGCTCATGTGTCAGAAGGGCTTGATTTCTCATCTGTGTTAAATGATATGGATCTGTTTGCAGCACGTCTACTTTCATGAGGTGCTTCTTCTGCCCTGCCAAATTCCGCATCTCAAGCACTCCTGGAAGCAAGTCCATGCAGGTGGAGAGCAGGACAGAACAGAATAGAGCACTTGAACCACTCTACCCTATTGTAAACTTTTATTTCTCATTTACTTCTGTTTACAGATCTTGGGGGGGGGATTGCTTTCTTTTTCATTGCCCGTTGTTGTTGCCTTGTAAATATCTGTAATCGGCAGCTAGTTAGCAGCCTGAACTTGGCCCTGATGTTCTACTCCCTCTTGGGCCAGTGATGCACTCATCGACCCCGTCAGAGGGAAACGGGGACGCTCTCTGCTCCCTGAAATTGCTCATTGTGCGTCGCTGCTGGGAAGGCTGCCAGGGGGATGTTATCAGAGGCATTTTCAAGCCTCTTGTTGTGACACTCTCTCTGAAGAGAGTCTCGGCATTGCTGTCCCACTTCAGCCTTCCCCAGGGAGCCCCTGTCTCTGGAACATTCCGCTCCGCTCAGCTCTTCACTTGGTTCAGGGACACACAGACCCAGCAGTTCTGTATGTTCAAGGCAGTGGACCTGAACCCAACCAGGGTCGGACCCTCAGAGACTTGCTTTGCAGTCCCATGCGGTCCCGGCTGTGGCCTATAGTCTCCAAAGACTTTTTTTTCCCCTCTCATGTGGTCGGTGAAATATGGCCATAAATCTGCCCTTATGGGAACCTAAGGTCAGATTTACATCTGTGTGTTTCGGGTGCTGAGGGCAGATCTAGCAGACACTGCTATAAACAACCCCAAAAGGTGCTTTTGAAGCCCCAAATGGGTATATTCAATCATACTCCACACACACACACACACACACACACACAAACACACACACACACTGGACCGAGGTCCATAGCAAACAAACCTAAATCAAAATCTGGATGATTGATGGTCAAAAACTGAAGATTTGTTTTCTATATCTGCCTAGCGATGAGAGAAACATATTTCATGTCAATCTCCCTGACCTTCCAAGATATGAATCGCCTAAGTCAACATGGTCTCTGTAGTATAAGTATAAAGACATGAATCTCTATGAGCGATAGATCAGCTGTGTTCTTCCATTAAACCTCTCTGCCCCATCTGTTAAGTCTGTGTTCTGATACTGCTGGGAGCAGTGGCTTGCCTATAAAACCCAATCTGCATATTGATTTTCCATCCAGCCCCATTTGCACAGTTGTATATGTTCATCCATGTACAGTAATCCCAGAGTATGGTGTGTGATGGAAAGCAGGCCCAGCTCTGCTGGTAGTCCTACTCAGCTGCACAATGCCGTCTTTGAGGTCCCCCGTTTCCCTCTTCCAGGCTTCTCTGCTGACAGAAACATACTGTACAGCGATGCCATTCAAGTCTCCTTCTCACTTTGTATTGTGGCGTGTGTGTGTGTGTGTGTGTGTGTGTGTGTGTGTGTGTGTGTGTGAATGTGTGCGTTTGTACTTGTGTATGTGAGTTTCATATGGTTCAGAAGAGGAGCTGTCATTGGCCAGCCGACCACTAACTGTGAACATCTGGCTGCATGGCGGTGTGTGACCCTTTCAATGGGAGTCTTTGTCCCTGCTGTCAACACTACAGCAGTGCCAGCCTACTGAAGCGTGGACAGGCGTGTGCTAGTATATGTGTCTCAGCCTGTGTGTGTGTGTGAGAGAGAGGGAGAGAGATTGAAGGTTCCAGTGATGTGTGTAGACACATGTATATACAGTATATTGTAAATATGTACTCTTGTCTGCGTGTGTGTGTGTGTGTGCATGCGCATAGGTGCATGAATGCCGCTGTGTTTAGCTCCCTTTGAGTGGATCGTGTGCATGCATGCATTATCTATGTGTGCAGGTGTGTCATTTGATTTTCTGTTGAGATTTTGTCTGTTGTCTGTTTCATATTATAAATATAATGTATTCGTCTTCTCTCAAGGACAAAAGAGTGCAGATATAAATATATATATATATATTTTGAACCCATGAATAGCCCACCAGCATGTTGGCTATAGTTAAAAGGTTTGATAGTGCTGATATTATGTTCCTCTATTCTCAAGCTGTCATATGGTCTGTGTAAAAAATCCCTCTTCCATCACAAGAGAGCCCCTGTAAACCCTTTGACACACTTGTACAAATCCAAGCTGCTCTTTCTCCCCATTGACGTGAATTACTCCAGATGCCATTCACTTTCACATTGCTTCAGGGGGATATAATTGGGCAAAAGTTGGGCAGTTCTATTCCATTCCAAAGAGGACATTTTATCACGCCCATAATGTCAGTGAAATGCCCATGTGGTGTTTTAAATTTGTGCCTATCAGGGAGTCACTTAGTGTTGGAAAGCAAAGGGAATTGGGATCGTTTTTGCTTTGCTTCCTTTTGGACTGATGTCATGCAGTTTTATCAGGGCCAATCAGAGCCTGTCAGGTCCAAGAGTCTGATGTTGGTAAAGGGCTGGACCAGTCCACGATAAATACATGGAATGAGTTTCCTTCTTTCGCTTCCTGGTCTCTCCCCAAAGCCCAAAGCCTGATATAGGGGAATGCCAGCAAGGGCTTGGGAACTGCCCCTGTGCCTGTGTGTGTATGTGTGTGTGTGTGCGTGCATGCGTGCATTTGTGTGTGAAACTGCAAGTGACTTTGAGTTCAACAGCTGTCGTCTATCACAGTCATGAAGTTGTCATTCCACAAGTGGTAAACCCAGTGTTCCTAATGATGATATTTTCCTCTCGCTCTTTCTATCCTTTCACTGTCCTCTCTCTCTCTCTCTCTCTCTCTCTCTCTCTCTCTCTCTCTTTGTTTTACTCTCTTCTTCTGCCTGTGTCTGTGGGAAACTTGAGGAAACTGTAATGAGTGTGTGTGTGTGCGTGGGAACCTTCAGGAGCCCAGTATGCCTAATGTGAACTCCACTGACATCTGTCTGTTTACGCACATGCGTGTGTGTGTGTGTGTGTGTGTGTGTGTGTGTGTGTATGTGTGTGTGTGTGCAGACAGAAGACAGAAAAAAAAATCACAAAAGTCAGCATCCCTAATGATGTACATTCTGGAATGTGTGTGTGTGCGAGTGTGTGTGTGTGTGTGTGTGTGTGTGTCTGTGTGTGTGTGTGTGTGTGTGTGTGTGTGTGTGTGTGTGTGTGTGCGAGTGTGTGTGTGTGTGTGTGTGTGTGTGTGGATTCCCTAATAATGATTCCATCCAACGAGGAACCCTCCCAACCCACCACTGACGCATAGCAAATCACTAGTGCTGCTTTGCCCAACACAGCACTTTGGCTTGACTTATTGCACCATGCATAGAAGCCCATTGTGAAATACTGAGCCCCTGCAAGCCCTCTGCAGCAAGATGTTGCTTGATGTTTTGACAACAGGATCTGACCACTCCCAAATTTTAACACGTTTCATTTCCACAAGAATGGTAAATTCCCCTTTTGTCCGCTTTTTGCATGTCTAGTTTGATTCAGGGTCTAAGTTTTTAGAAAAAAAGATTTGGTCTGTTCATGTTACTGCAATTAAGGAAAAGTGTGGGTGTGGGTGTTTTTTTTTTTGTTGTTGGGGGGTGGGGTGCATGGCAGATGTGGACATTCACAAGAAAACTTCTGAACTCTGAACATACTGCTCAGTCATGTTTTGGTCAAAGGGTCATTGTGTTCCTTTCACCACTGGCAATGTAGTCTTTCGTTCCACTTGTTCTTCTCATTACCATGGAAACTTATCTTGTTATAAAGCCAGTTGGAACTCACCTTATTCTGGAGTGGGAGGCACAGACAATGTCTTTTTGATGAATGAAAATGGCTCTTTCACTCTTTCTCTCTCAGGCCTAAGTGAAAAGGTGGAAGGTGAAATTTTTATTTGAGAGCCTGTGAGAGAGGAGAGCAGTCTGTCTAAATAACCAGTGTAGACTGGAGGAGAGAGGCCAGTTGGAAACTCTGAGGTGAAGAGTGTTAAAATGTCCTCTTGGTGATGAAATGGCAAAGTAATCTCTATTAGCATTATTATTTCACGCACAGGTCTTTTTTTCTTTTCTTTCCTTTTTTCCTGTGTTCTCTAATTCTCTCATCTCTCTCTCTCTTTCTGATGGAAAGCAGGCTAAGGGTCCCCTCTGAAGTGACTGATGCAGCCAATAGGAGCCCATCTTAGTGTCTGGTCTCCTGGGTTTCTGTCGTAAACATGGTCCAGAATCAAACGGCTCAAACTTCAGAGGCCCACCTAATCTCCTAAACCCATCATGACATAGAGCATCAAAGCCAAGGGTGACGAGGATGAGCTGCGCTGTGTGTGTTTGCAGGAGCTTGTGCAGAGAGAGCATAAAAGATGGTGAGCCTGTCTGAGAGTGAATGTGTGTGAAGGGTGTGTGTAAAGTGTGTGTGTGTTTGCGGGAGCTTGTGCAGAGAGAGCATAAAAAATAGTGTGCCTGTCTGAGAGTGAATGTGTGTGAAGGGTGTGTGTGTGTGTGTGTGTGTGTGTGTTTGCGGGAGCTTGTGCAGAGAGAGCATAAAAGATAGTGTGCCTGTCTGAGAGTGAATGTGTGTGAAGGGTGTATGTGAAGGGTGTGTGTGTCTGTGTTTCAGGGTACAACCAGTGCCTCCAATGTATTACAATGTAATACTGGGGGCCTTAGCAAACATACTCAAGTTCCACTTTTTTCCCCACTGTGTCCCTGTGTTTACTTTTTCCATAGCTTACTGACCATTGAAATTGCATTAGGGATGATGAAGAAGAAGAAGAAGAACAGAGCAAGTGAAAATGCAGAAATAGAACAAGATGAAGACAAAACCCCGCCCCCCCCAAAAAATGTTATATAACTTATATACGTTAATATAAGCTAACATGACAAGACAGCAGATACCTCAAGTCAGATACACACACTCCAGACACTATCTAGTTTGTTGAACTCCACGTGTTCTCCTTCACAGAACTGCGTATATCTATGTCTATATATATATACATATAGGCCCCAGGCTAAAGGCTGAGAAGCTGCAATCTCACTGTGTGGAGCTGAATGGAGCGCCATGGTGACAGGCGGGCGGGCGGGCTGCTATATTTACTGGGCTCCCTCTAGTCCCTACCTCCTCCCATCCCATGGTGGTTTCTCCCCAGCGCTGCTGCATGCTCATTGTGGGCTAGCACAGCTCACGTTATACTCTGACAGGTCCTAACTGGTAGGGCTCAGAATTGGCTGTGCGACAAAACAACAAGCTCCCAGGGTGCAATTTTCTTCCAACCCCGCCACTTTGCATTATGGGTGGAGTCCCTCTGGGTCCTCTGTTGTTGTAGTGGCGTAAGGATCGGTCATGCCATGAGGCCCGGAACTGTGCTAACCACCAAGGGGCATAAATGGATTACATGCTGTGCCCTGTAAGGCTACTTTTAAATCTTGCCCATAGTGTGAATTCCAGTGGTTTTATGCCCGTTGCTGCTCTCGGCTTGTGGGTGATGCTGTGCATATGTGTCTCCAACCATAGGAGAACAACAGCAGCTCATAAGTTATGTGAACGAACCGACAAGAACAGCACTCGTGTCCATTTTGGAAAGCTAGACCACTTGGGAGATGTGCTCCACAAATACTCCATCTGAAGAGCAAGCACTAGCCGTCAATCATGTGGAAAGTATGAATGTTTATGGAAACTGTAGATTTCTAGTGGTCAGACAAGAGTACTTCTTTTCAAGGCTCAGAATACGATCAGTCATAAACCAACAGCGGCTGGAAGTCAGACGACATGGATGGATATCTTTTATTGCAGTCTTTCTGTCAGCAGGGAGGGGATTGCCCTAAATGGACTCAGTGTAAACTTAATGGATGGCCAGCTGATCTATTCACACTCATTCTCCACCCATTCAACCATAAGGAAGCCTGAAGTAATAAAGGGGGATCACCACCGGCCCGCAGAATGTATTTTTAACAAATGCACAGCTCTTGTCTTGCGTGGGTGGGGGTCCCATCATGTTGGCTTTACAAGTCCTCTTGCAGTTTTACAGTATACATTTTTAGAGTTATACTATGTGAAGAGTTTTACAGGTAGAAGAAAAATTCCAAACACAAAAAACAATAGAAAAAGAGGAATTGAGAAAATGGACAGAAATGGCATTCCTCAGCTTCCAAAAAGGGCCTTGATTGAATTTCCAAATGTCTCATATCAGTTTCCTGAGACATCAAATGTGTCAGAAATATGTGGAAGAAAACCCATATCTTTGCAGAAGTGTCAGCTGCTGGTCAGGAGTGGAGGAGGAGGCTGAGACAACAGGGAGAAAGGAACTGCTTCAGAAGCCCAGAACGCTCCTCAGATAGCATCTCTTCCTGTGCTAATCAAATTCAGAGGAGCAAAGAGAAAGAACGCCATTGCTGCTGATTGGAATGCAGGCGGCAGCAGCTACAGCCAAAAACACTCGCTGAAGATTGAGGTACGCAGTTGAGATTTTAAAAACAGAAAGATTCATTAAAACAGCACAGACTTAATGAATGCTTTGGTGTAGTTGGAACAAGAGGTCACTGATGGGTTTTGCACCCGTATTAGTGCTGGTGAGGGAGGATAGCACAGCTGGCCTCCTGGGGCGAAAAAGGAAGCTGTTCACCTTGCTGTGCTCAGTAATAAAAGACGGCCCTGAGCTGCCATTGTTGGCTCGAGCAACCTGCCCCTGTGGCTGCCTGCTGCCTCATTCTTCCCAATCTGTGGAAATGCTTCTGTGACTTGGCTCCTACCCTGGGCTGTAGTTTTCTGCTCAATCTTTTCCCCCTTTTTCTTAGGTTTAAAATAGAGTTTTTTTTTAAAGACTTTCTAGTTTCTACTTAATATGCTTAACAAAACCTTGGCTTTATACCTGCCCAACCAGTTATGCCTTTGTGATCAATCTTGTATACAAATTCTATGCCACACTACTCTTCAAAACATACAGTAAATGCCACATAGTTGTTCTGGTGCATTGCTCTGTCTTTCTATAATACTGGTAGTAATTTGTGCATAATATATATCCAATAAACTACACAACCAATACCTTCAGCCCGGCTAGCTTCATTTTATCCATTATCGGCTGGTATTGATCATGTACTGTGTTGAAAAACTGACTTTTTACAACTTTCTAAATAAAACTGCATTGAATTGAATTGAAGACAGAGGACATGCTTTGTTATTTATTTTATCTGTTAAGGATGTATGCAGGCAAGGCACTCATTTAAAACAGCAACAGCCGACAGTGATTTCTCTCTGTCTCTCTCTCTCTCTCTCTCTCTCTCTCTCTCTGTCTCTCTCTCTCTCTCACACACACACACACACACACACACACACACACACACACACACACTCAGGCCTCCTCTCCATCAGAAGTCTGTGAAGCATAGTTGGAACTCAAAACTGAGCTGTGAGTCCATGGAGGGAGAGGTTCCAGTGCAGGTCTGGGTTTCATTTTCATATTTCACACTCCCAATAATCTTTGTATGCCTACTGAATATTTAGCCAAAGGATGTTTTGAGCCAGAAGAATTGCATTAGTGAAGAGTTTATAAGAGTTTATAAGCTGTGTGAGGTAGTTTGCTTTGGGTTCTTGGTTGAGTTTAGTTTGATATTTATTTGCAAGTCATCTCTTTTTGGTGCAATCTGTGTGTGTGTGTGTGTGTGTATGTGTGTGTGTGTGTGTGTGCGCGTGTGTGACTCACAGCTAATGATTGAAGAGATTAATTTGTCACTTGTCACACGTTTAGAGGGCGCTGTCATACTGATAGCCAACATGAACTGCTTCCATTTTTTTGCAATTCACTAATGGCCTGCCAGCTGTCTTTGCAGTTTCACATAATTCTTCCTCAGGTCCTCCTTGTCTGCTTGTCTGTAAGGACAGGGCTAGGTACTGATTTACTGTGTCCTGAACTGTACTTCAAGTTCTTGTGCTTGGCTTTTGCTTAGGGTGGTGAAGTGAGGTAAACTCTGGGCATCTCTGTTGCTACACCACATAAATTGTATGGCTTTCCCAAGACATTATGGGCTTTAGATCGTCGACACCTAAGCCAAATAAACCATCACTTTAAAGAGTAAAAATGCAACCATATGCTTGGTAATGGGAGTTTGTATGTGTGTGTCTGTGTGTCTGTCTGTCTTTTATTCTGTGTTTTGTCCCCTTTACACTTGAAACCAATGGATTAAATTTAATTTTTAAAAATTCTTTCCTACCTTTCAGTCGTGGCTAAAACATGACAGATGAATGCGCTATAACGAGTACCCTATAGAACTGTTTATACCCCTGTGTGACGGATGCTGTCTGCCTCCCAGCTGGCTCAGTTTAGGGCATGAACCCCACCCAGCCCCTCACCAGCAGCACCACCACCACCACCCTGAACTGGGGCACTAGGCATGCTGGACACTGGTACCCCTTCCCTCGATTAGCCACAGGCCTTTCAACAGGAACCTGATCGCTTAGCCGCGCTAATAATTCCCTAATTAATGATGACGTATCGCTCTTGCCATGGACCTGGAAACATGTGTGAGCAGTTTGGTTGAGACACACTGCATGTGTCTCGGGACACTTGAAACTGCAAGCCATTCCTGTACGTTGATTCTGAGTAGAACCATCTGCGGGTCTGTAAGGAGATGCACATAGGTGGTGTGTGTGTGTGTGTGTGTGTGTGTGTGTGCGTGCGTGCGTGTGTGTGTGTGTGTGTGTGTGTGTGTGTGTGTGTGTGTGTGAGGAACAGGAATCATCAACACAAACCATTTCCTGTAGTAAGCGGCAATATGCTATCATTCAAATAGCCCTTCTGAAGTTGGAAAAGAGTGTGTGTGAGTGTGAGTGTGTGTGTGTGTGTGTGTGTGTGTGTGTGTGTGTGTGTGTGTTTGTGTGTGTGTGTGAGGAAACAACCCCTATAGATCTACATAACAGAGATAACAGACAGATAACAGAGAGGAAGAAGAATAGATGAGAGGAATAAGTGACTCATGGGAGAGAATGAGAAAGCTAGAGAGATAATGGTTGCAGTACATCTCCTGGCTGAATATTGTGCTGGGGTCCAGCTGTTGTGCTGGAATGTGCCCTATGGTTGTAGCATCTCACCCACTGAATCGCTTTCACTCAGGATGGAGGACTTACATGGCTTCACTATGCTCTCCTTGGCCTTGATGCTTCATCTCCATAGGCCGAGTACCCTGAAGAAGTATCGTGTTACAGAGAAAGGGGACTTTTGGCCTTGTAAAGTAATGAGCAGTCTGCTCTGTTTAACTTGTGAAAAACAGTACACATTCCATGTGTTTGCGCTTGTCTTACAGAGAAACAGAGAGAGAGAGAGAGAAAGAGAGGGAGGCAGGGAAGGAGGGAGGGAGGGAGAAGGGAGGCATCCAAGCATACACATTAAAAAGAGGTGTTAATCCACTTTAATAATCTTTCCAGAATTTTCTGTGCATGTCAGAATGTTAAATTGAAATGGCACAGGTTATTAGTGCATCGTAATGCAATCAAGTGGCTATGAAAGCTATATAGCACTTTAAGTGCAGAATGATGTTTCTAACACTTTAACACATTTGTCTCCATCCCTTCTGGCACCTTATGATAATACCATGAGTCTAATTTCAATCGCTCATGGAGCAAAGGAATGCTAAATGTTCCCATGAAAACTGAGACAAATAAGCCAGCAGCCAAAAAAAGGTTGAATTTGCACAGTATATCATGTTAGGCAAACAAGTTATGCCTTGAGACGTGAAACACAAGGGAGCATCGCAGTGCTGTTGATTTATGAAAAAGCAGCAGGCTCTCTCTCTCTCTCTCTTTCTCTCTCTCTCTCTCTCTCTCTCTCTGTAAACAACCTGACACTGAGTTAGCACATTTACAAGACAGGCAAATGGGGTAACTTTTAGGGAGTTGTATTTCTGCATTCCTCTGACCCCCCTTCACACGCACACACACGCACACGCACACACACACACACTCACGCACACACCACCCTTTCCTCAGGACCCACCCTCCCTCAGCAGTACAAAGATATGTCCTCATGGACCTTGGCACAGTGTGAGCTGAGACCTTTTCTGGGTGACAGGAAAGCCTCCATTTCATGAGTGATGTGGCAAACTTGTTGTGATCATGTGACCCTGTGTAGGTCTGGTCTGGTGGAAGATTGCAGGGTTCCAGCCACGGGCCCAAAACCCTGTGGGCAATCTCATATACCCAGCACTTATATATAGGTGTGGAACATGATGGGTGGGGTGCAAGACGTGAGACCGATGGCTGTGTCATGCCGTGCCACACCTGTTCTTCTCTATCTGATTACTGAGTTTTCATCGTGATATCACATGAAACGACATGACCAGAGCTTTCCAACGGTGTTACTCCCTAGCTGCTGTGATAAGCGGTTTGCGAAAAATTTGCTTTGAAATGACACAAAAATAGCAATATTAATACAGCTCTGCATCCATCTCATAGCCATTCATCTCAGTGAAATATCTCATACCGCATGTCAAAATAAACAGGAGAGCCTTCTGTTTTCCCTGCTATTTAGCATTCCTCTCCATGATTAGCGATGCCTGAGTAATCTGGTCTTTAAATCACATCAGGTTTTTGCTTTGTATCCAACGCCCACCGCAAAATAATTTATTTTCTTTCCAAATCAAAAGTTATCCTCAGGTTTTGGCTGTGAAAATCCTCCCCCTTCCAAAGTGGAGAATGACAGAAACAGTTTGAGAACCACAGAACTAGAGCTAGGACCTATGGGGTCAACAGTCAACAGTCTCTCATCATATTACAATCCCTTATCGATGAAGGTACACATTATTTTACTCTTACGTTATCAGACTTAACTGTAATCAGTCTACTACAGTCCAAATTCTAAAAACAATGTACATACTGATTTATTAAGCATTCATAAGCACATAATAATACACGTCATCTAAAAAATATTTAGATTCTCATTTTTGATATATATATCAAAAATGATATGATATGATATGAAATGATATAAAATGTTTGTCTGTTTAGAAAGTAAAGAGTTTGTGAAACTGATGTGGAATGGATATGTTCCTCAGCTGTTCCAGGGTCAGCGTCAGTCCCACGAGCTGGGTAGGCAAAGCTCATGCTCTTGTTCTCAGTATAGCTTAGCGCCTCCATGAAAGCTTCTGCTGTGAATAGCCAAACAAATAAAACCTGAACCAAACCCAACAAAGGTGACACCACACAATAGGTATATTGTAAGCCCTATTGTAATCCTTATTGATAGCGTCTGTCATTAACCAAGAGGGCAGAGCCTATGCAGCTTGCTTGTGCTTGCAGTAAAGGTGGAGAACAAACACTTGGAAATGCATACATGGCCTTTCCTCATGTCGTGTCCAAGGCCAGTCTTGTTTTTTTTGTTTTGTTTTGTTTTTGGTGAAGGTCTATAGAAAATTGAAAGAGGGGGAAAAAATGATTTAATTCATTGTCATTGTCATTATTTCACTTCGGCAGGGGTCTACTGGAGGAAAGAGAGACAGACAGAGAGATGAGGCCTGATGTTAGTGTGTAGTCTGTAACGCTTACCCAGGGAATTGTAGCCTAGTTATCTGTGTGAAGTGTGGGTCAAGGCTGGGCACTCAGATCAGCCAGATCTTGTGAATCTGCACCTCAAAAGCAGCACACACCCCCCTCTGCTCTGGGTAATTACAGGGCATGAGGGTTATCTGTGGCAACAGAGTGCATCATCAACACAAATCATTTCCTGTAGTTAGCGGCAATATGCTATCATTCAAATAGCCCTTCTGAAGTTGGAAAAGTGTGTGTGTGTGAGTGTGTGTGTGTGTGTGTGTGTGTGTTTGTAAGAGAGAGAGCGAGAGAGAGTGTCTGTGTTTTAAAGATGAGAGGGAAAGAAGAAAGCAGGGCCTCTGGCGTTCAGCTGTTTCAGATTATATGCAAACTTGGAAGAGCCAATGGACCCCTAAAGAACCATTACATTTTTTTGTAATTCTGTAATATTTAATTTAATATTTAATATTTAATATAACATGTTTTGCCAAACATGTTTACACTTTCACCAAACAGTGTTCTCTTTAGCAATGCTTTCAAACAAATGCAATCAATTTACCACCTCATCCGAAATTCATGAATACTTCTCCTAGTCAGTGTTCACCACCAACAAAATCTATGTACAACTACAGCTCACTTTGCAGACATTTAGATGATCTTATCAAAACAATTTACTTTAAATTCAAAACTGAAAAGAATTAAAAGACAATATATTGAGTCAGTCTGTGTTCAGTTGTTTATGTACAGGATTGATTGTATTTGTCACTTTTTGTAGCGGGATGTCATACAATATTAGAACCTCTAAGTGATGTTATGCATGTAATAAACCATTGGCCTTTTTGCAGTGGAACACAATGTAATATGTGCAAGACCAGGGGACAAAGTAACATGGTACACTAGTATACACATTTTCTGATCTAAAATATGCCACGCTCATAGAATACTATAAATTACAAAATCACTGAACACACTTGTAGTTTCCAAAATGGAATAGGCCTACTGCTATACCACTTACTGCAAATACCTTGTAGAATGCCTGGTGCATACCACTGCTAGATGTTTTTATACCAAGAAAATGTGTGACAATTTTCCTGCTGTGTTATTTTTACATAACAGAGCCATCATAGTATAGCAGTGTAACAGGTATAATACTCATTGTATACACCATATTCACCTATTACCAGATTCATACATAACAACGTCACTTAGTTTGATATACTGTAATATTCACTAAAAACATACATTACATGTAACATGTAACTTCTATTGTACAGAACATATACTGTAATTTAACAGTTTTATGTCAAACTACAGGAGAAAGTCTAGATGTTATGTGTGCTGTTTAAGTTGTGTGTGTTTTCACAAGGTCAGGTAACTGTAAATTGGCCGCCATTGTTTCTTGCTAAGTGACAGTATGTGATATAGTTACAGCAGCATTAGTGATTCAGGGTGAAGTATGAAGCGTTTTGGTGGCTGTAGTACATTTTGCAGGAAAACGTTAACTGGGGTGCTCAGACGTGTACTAAATGAATCCCAGAGCTTGTAAGCTGACAGTGTATTTACGTCTCAATGCTTTCTTGGTAAAAAGTGACATCACCTTGGTGACGACAGTTTCTATGTACAGTTTCATCAACATCTTGATTGCTGCACCTTGATTGGACCTTGGTTAGATGCAACCAAGTGATGTCACTTTTTACAACAATGGCAGCTTACGAGTGACAGGAGTTTCTAAACTTTTAAGAAAACCCGAAATATTTTGAGCATTTTTTAAATCACGTTTATGGAGCTGACACCAAGGTCAGTCTTATAAGGCCAACATGTCTTGCCAGGGATGCCTTTAATGTTGTTTTATCTTGAGCTATTAAATGGGTTTAAAAAGTCTTTAATAATGTTGTTAATCTTGCGTTATCCAGTGCAGTTGTCACTATCCCTCTCCTCCACCTCCCTCTGATTCATCACCAGCTGAACAAGCAGCCAGATGTTCCTGAGAGAACCGCCATTTCGGCATCCGGGAATTAACATCTTTCACAACTAGCCCAAATCTAATAGGCTAAATGCTCAGCTCATTAGCCTGGACCGTCTGATCACATATCCATGCGGTCTAAAGAACTGGTCTGCTATCTGTGGTGGTTTGGGGGGGTGATGTGTGTGTTTGTGTGTGTGTGTCCTGTCTGCAATTTTAATTGGAGATGGACGCCTGTGGGCTTGACCACAGGGTTATTTATCTACTGGTGAGCCGAGCTGATGACCGGAGCTAGTACTCTGATGGTGCAGTATATCCCCTGAGCAATGGGATGGCTCTCTGTCTGTCTGTTTGTTTCTTAATGAGGTGACTCAGCAGTCAGCTCAGAGGGCTTTCTGGAATTGTTTGTAGAGAGAATATGTGAGTGAGTGTGTGTGTGTGTGTGTGTGCGTGTGTGTGAATAGATAAGTGATGAAGGGAGCAGGGATGTCTCTGGCAGGGCGATGAGGGAGAAGAGCGGATGTGCTCCAGGTGCTTTGAAGGGAGGATCAGACTGTGCGGCCTTCAAGTGATTTACATCAGTGTGAGTGGAGTGTGTGTGTGTGTGTGCCCGTGACTGAAAGGTACTGAATCAGGAGGAGGGAAACAGACTTGACAACTTCTGTTGTCAGTCTCCATCTTTGAAAGATGACAGAGAGAGAGAGAGAAAGAGAGAGAGAAAGACAGAGAAATAAAGAGAGAGAGAAAGACAGAGAAATAAAGAGAGCGAAAAAGAAATATGCAGAGACAGAAAGCATCAGAGAGAAAGACAGAGTGTGGCTGCCCTGTGTGTGTTAGAGGGTGTATGGTAGCAGTTTGTCACACATAAACAGAGGCACACACACACACACACACACACAGAAGCTCAAAGAAGTGTTTTGAGCTCCTCAGGAGAAGTGCTGGCGTTGGTGTGTGTTTGTGACAGAGGGTGACTTGTGTGTATACTCTAGACAGGCTCTGTTCTATGTCTCAGAAGCAGTTTGTTTGTCCCTGAGGCAGGGACTGTTCTGTGCTAACCTGCTGCTAACCTTCACTCAATCCCCTGGAACTCATCAGGAGGCCTGTGCATCCCCATCATTATCTGATATACTCTCTCTCCCTCTCACACAACCACAGCCCCCCCCCCCCCTCCACACACACAAGGGCACATGCACCCAAAGAGCACTCATCAGTTACAAGGCCTTTACCTTTACCCCACCGCCCTCAACATACACACACACACACATTCATTTACACACCTGAATTTACTCTCCACAGTTGACATCCCTGTCATTACACTAATGATACACCTTCTACCAGCTGCTTTATCTTAACACATACACACACACACACACCTCTTTTTCACTTTGAATGTGTCAGAAGTTTTAACACTTCGCCTCGATAAAACCCGAGACCAACCTGGTTTTAATTTGATGTGATTTAGGGACAAATGGCCTCTAGTGGGGGCTTCACTCCACTCCACTCCACCAGAGGTTCTGCAGAGGTCTTTAAGGGGAGAGAGTGTGTTTTATGGTTACAGGAAATGAAAGTTCCCCAGTCACAGGACCAGGACCAAAGGGAGCTGGCTATAGGACACATACTGTATAACTACATGTGTTGTGTGTGTGTGTGTGTGATGTGGTGTTGATGGAAACTCAATGGTCTATACTTTCTTTGCCTGCTGGTGAGTTTGATTGAGTGATGGACAATTATTCATTGCTCTCTATTACAGAGTAGATAACAGGCAGCAAGTGTATTTCAACTCTTGTGTATATTTACTCTGTTTTATCTTAGAATGAGTGATTAAAATTAAAGAAAAAATATCTTTGAACGTGTGAGTTCACATTGATCTTTTTTTTTTTCAAAAAATATACTTGAGAGTCTATACAGACTTAACACATTAATCAAGTATATTCTGTGCGTGTGTATGTGTTCATGTGTGTCAATGTCTTTTTTTATCCATTCTTAGTGTGTATATTTGAATGTGAGACTGGTGAGAAAAGAAAGAGAGAAGAGTATAATTACAGCCGTCTTCTCTGGGAGAGTTCAGATGGCCCCCTGTGAGTCTGTAAGTCTATATTTTTGTGTATAAACAGAATGCACGGAGCCATGGGAGGTGTGCGTGTGTGTGTGTATGTTTTGTGTGTACGTGTGTATTTTTCTTAGCTGATGTGTTTGTGTGTGGACAACCGGGAGGCCTCCAGTATCCTTTGGGGAATCCAGGGCCTACAGGAAGTAGATTGGTGGAGCGTGAAAGGCTAGCGGTGACCCTGAGAGGTCTGAGTGCATGATTGGCAGTTTGGTTCCCATGGGAACAGTGGAAGGAGAGTGGGGGGTAAGGCAACAGCAATCACTCATGGGTCTGAGTAGGTAGGGGTGCTCTGCTTAGCTCACAACATCCATCACTCTTTTTTCCTTTTTATCATTCTCTTTCTCTCTCTCTCTCTTTTCAATTTCTCGGCATATCTTTAAATACATCTAACTCTGTCACACTCCCACACTTTGTCTTTCTTGAAGTCTTTATACTTCATGTCATCATACATTTCAAGCCAGCCTTCGTCGCTCACATTCTGGGTTTGGTTCCTGAGTCTTTTATTTTCTGCACAGACTATAGTGAAATGGCCATGTCCTCACTCACCAACGATCACTCATCACATGCCTTTGACATTTTGTTTAGCCACTGCAGTCTTAGACACCTCTACTTTTAGTACACTTTTATGTCCCTCTCAAGGCACATTTAGCATTGGATAGAGGGAAACCTTTAAATGCACCATGAAATTGCTATTTAAATGGGCCTGTAGGATCGTAGGAAAGTGGATCCAGTCTGGCTGGGTTTGCTATATTAGGGATAGACCTGGGCCACAGCTACCCAGGAGCCATTACCAGACTCAGATCCCATCTGGTTCGGACTGTGTTAGTAAACAAACACATTATTTATATCCGAACCCTCAGTGGCACTCGAGACAATGAGGGACCAGCTAACTGAAGACTATCAGCTTGGAAATCCTCTGCTGATAAACACAGTCATCCATCTGGAAATGTGACCGTCCGTCTGCTGTAGAGGGGAGGCGTATGTGCCTGCTGTCTAAAATTGCTTCCTTTGTATGGGCTATTTCTTTCTCTGTCTGTTTTTTTTTATAGATATCTCTTCCCAAAACTTATTTCCCCCTCCCATGCAGTGCAAACCAGGAATAACTGGGAATTTCAAACAGACTTGTGCTGGTTTCCTGTTGGCAGGCCGGCATGTTTATGTGTTAACCAAATTACTGTTCCGAAGTGCCACAAGGCAACCACACGGCCTGCCCGGGTTTTCCAGTCTAGGGGGTGGGGGGTTCAGGGGAGAGCATTGGGACGGGCAGGAACTAGGCCTCACTGACTCAGAGCTGTGGCATGGGGTTGGGGGGTTGGTGTAGGGCCCCACATCACCAGCACACAGATAGCAAAGCACAGCACAGCACAGCACAGATGACTCAGGAGATACGCAAGGTCAGCCCCTTCAACAACCAAGTGGCAGATTAAACAGCTCTAACATCAGAGGTCACTGGGGACAAGGCTTTGTTATCACTTAATCCTAAACCAGCAAATCTTGGAAAAACAGACAGAAAGAAAGACAGTAAGACATTTTGTCTGTGTGTGTATGTGTGTGTGTGTGTGTGTGTGTGTGTGTGTGTGTGTGTGTCTGTGTGTGTGGGTGTGCGGGCACTGTATGCATCTACTTCAATGAAGTGATCAGAGTGAGAGCCATAATTAGCTTTTAGTTGGTTCAAGAGTTGTGTACAATGCAAGCCCAAACAAAATGACTACTGCCTTTGCCCATTTCTCTCTATCAGTTCTCTCCCTGGTGCTGAAGTGCATTTTCCTTTGCATAACTTGTTAGAGACCAGACTTTTCAAATATGCCCTTTTTGGGTAGACTCCTGAAGTCTCCTGCAGTGACGAAACCTCGGAGCCTGAGTTTCCCCAACTCTCCCTTCCAACACGTATTTCTGTGCGCAGCCTTCTATTGGATTAATTTGTGGTCTACATGTTGTTTAACTGTGGGCTGGCTGTGCCCTTTTTTTTAATCCAGTGGCGTCAAACTATTCACACATTGGCCCACACAGAGCGACACACGACTGCAGAGTGGTTATGGCTCTGGTTTTGCGTGGCTCCAGCGAGTCTACAACAGATCCAGGCCAGACCTGGGCCGTAAATGCACTTGGCCATTGAAGATGAGATCATCAGACCCATGTCTAGTATCAGACATGAAAGAGTGTAGCTCTGATGGAGTGTTGGGGCCCTCACTTGTAACACGTGTGGTTTTTGCGCTTACTGCATTAGACCCAGATGCTCTGCACTGAGGTGTCTGAGGAGACGTAGCTGCTAACTGGTTGTAAGTAATTATGTGGCTCTAAGATTGGACAAGATGCCTCAGACGCTGATGCTGGCCAGTGATAAATTCTGCCTGATTCTCGCTTTGGAAGAAGGCATCTGCAAAAAACAAACAAAAAAACATAACCATAAACACAGAGTTTAGTGTTCCAGATTCAGTGCATTGACAGTGTGCTGTTTTGGTACAGAAGATGAATAGGACCAATTGACTGCATTTGCTGTTTGTTTTTTCAAGCTATGGAGATGTTTTTCTTAGTCCCCTCTTTATCAGGAAGAGGCAAGGTTAAAGAGAGCTTGACAGATTGGCGGATGTTTTGAGGAAGGGTTGGGGATGGGGAGCGTAGAGGTGAGAGGGCAAGAGGTCATGCTCAGGTCAAGATAGCAGAATGTTCCAGAAACCCTGATTGCAGGCCAGGCGAGTCATTATGTTCCCAGTCACCAGTGATGTGGAGGGACTCTCCTCACCACTGGATTGGCCCCTGCTCACAGCGGCAGAGATAGTATGCAATCAACACAAGCCCAAAGCCCTTCAGCTTGTGTCAGCCCCAAAAGTCTATAAGTATATGTTTTTGCAGAAAGGAGACTTCTGGATTTTACCGCCGCTGAGGCACCATTCCTGTGCTTTTTTTTTCTTCCCCTCATAAGGGCTGTTTGGTCTTTCCATTTTGCTCTCTCTCATAAAAACCTAGTGTTTTGCCGGCCATTATTAAAAAACAAAACACACTCGTCTCTCTCTCTCTCTCTCTATCCCTCCCTCTTTCTGTCTCTTACTCTCTCACCTCTTCTTTCTCTCTCTCTCTCTCTCTCTCTCTATCCCTCCCTCTTTCTGTCTCTTTCTCTCTCACCTCTTCTTTCTCTCTCTCTCTCTCTATCCCTCCCTCTTTCTGTCTATCTCTCCCTCTTTTTTGTCTCTTCCTCTCTCACCTTTTCTTTCTCTCTCTCTCTCTCTATCCCTCCCTCTTTCTGTCTCTTCCTCTCACTTCTTCTTTTTCTTTCTCTCTCTCTTTCTCTCTCTCTCTCTGTTCCCTTAAATACCCATGCAAAGATGTTTGTCATTAGCAGCGACTGAGAACATGCTAAACAGAGAAAGGGCCTTGTGAAGGGAGCAGTGTGGCACGGGCCTCGGGCATCTCACAAGACTTGATGAGGAAGTCAGACTGGGGCTGCCCAGGGGTCACATGGATTACTGATTACGGCAAAACAGACAAGCCGTTAGTGCTTTGTCTTGGCCTGAGAGAAAAGAGCTCTTACGATATTGCCGCAGCCTCTTGGTCTTACTGGGTCTTCTGAATGAAAAGCATACTGCGTGTCATGACTCCCTCATTTTAATGATGTTATATCTAAAATTTGCTCAAGGAATCAGGAGGGGAGGAGAGCGAGCAGAGCAGGAGGAGTTCAGCATGACAATTCAAATAATTTTTATTTACAAAAGCAGGCCCGCATAGTGTCCAGTCTGGTCCAGACCGTCTGGGGCCCAGGCCACCATATTTTTGCCGTGAGTATGAGATGACTGATTCAACTGTAAACCTTGGGGTATATTTTTGCCGTGAGTGAGATGACTAATTCAACCATAAACCTTGGAGCCAGATGAACAAACATTTTTAGAAATGCATTCATTATGAGTGTGCAGCTTACGCAGAATATTACGCAGAGTGTCCCGCTCTGTTTCTTGTAAAGGAATGAGCCAGTCTTCATTAGTAGCTTTATAACACTGGCATGTGAGATGGTGCTAAGCCTAAACAAAGTGCTATGCTGGACAATGGCAGAGTTGAATTGCACACTTCCATGGGCTGTGGTTTGCAGTTATCCCTGTGAGCGACGCCTGGCTTAGCCTCCTTCTCTCTGCCCTGTAATTAGTCTCTGGGTGCTGGGATTGTGTGTGTATGTGAGTGTGAGTGTGTGTGTGTGTGTGTGTGTGTGTGTGTGTGTGTGTGTGTGTGTATACATGTGTGTGTGTGTGTGTGTGTTATGTTGTGACGCTGGGTTACTGGGCGCCGGGAGTGTTGCTGGGCGTCATCAGACACTGATAATGGCTCTCCGCTGGTGTAGACAGGAGCCTGAATGGCTCACGCCCTTCTCAAAGCCAACAAAGAGAAAAAGAGAGAGAGGGAGAGGGAAAGAGAGAGAAAGAGATAGAGAGTGGGAGACAGAGAGAGAGAGAGAGAGAGAGAGGAATGAGAGAATGAGGAAGCAGTTTCCATTTCATTCACTCATCAGTCACTTTGCCAGCTCTTAATCCTTCCTCCGTGGGCAGCTCCCTTTCTTCCATGTAGGCCTGTGCCACCGCCACCGCTTCCCATTGCTTGCAAACAACACTTTACCATGCATGCATGCACACATGGCTTCCTGCACTTGTATAGTCTACATCCCCCGCAGACATGACACATGTATACACAACAAGTGGCTCGTTCAGTCACTCACAGTCCTCTCCTTTCCACTCGCTGTCCAGTCCTGTCCTTTTAGAATGTCTGATTCCACCACATTGGGGGGACGGGGAGGGGCGTTTACTCTAGTAGGTGTTTAGATCTTTGACAAGTTATGTAAGGTTAAAGCCTCACCTGTCCAAGGAGTAGGAAGCTTGAGGATCCTATTTTCATCCGAGTGTGAGCCAGATGCCGGAGAGAGATTGTGGAGACGGGACAGGAGGATCCTGACACAGGGATTGGCCCAGCACTGGCCCATGGTCTGTTTTACTGGCCTGAAGTGGAGTATTGTTGCATGTGCTATACCATATGACTTAGACTGCTCACCTGTCAGAAAGCAACAAGACTATTGTCTTCAGTGCTGGTGGGAGACACTCCTAATATAATGAAGACTTTTCAGAAAATTCAAAAAGCACAGTCTTTTAAGCCTCGATCCATACCATTTCAGTCTGAGTTTGTGATGAATTGTGTCATTGTGTGTGTGTGTTTGTCATTGTTTTACTAGACAGCACCAGACTGTGGTTCAATTGAGTAGCAACAAGTTCAAATCCCTTCTCTCTCTCTCTTTCTCTCTCTCTCTCTCTCAGTGTGTGTGTGTGTGTGCAGCTGATATGACATTGACTGGGTCTCATCACAACATTGCTCTGGGGCAGAGCAGAGAGGGGAAGTAGCGTGAGGGATGCCAGGCCATCTCCATCTCCTGTGCGGTCTGTGTGTCGGTGAGTCTGTGCAGCTGTGTGGAGCCACAATGCTGGGGCTGGCGGGCTGGCAGGCAGGCTGGAGGAGTCAGAGAGCCAGTAGGAGGGGTAGCTTGGCAGCTGGAGAGTTACTGGTGGTGTTGAGTTGTTTATGTAATCATACATTCTTCCAAAGGCTGAGCGTTAAGGGCTGGGAGCTCAGGACAGCGGGATGACTGCTGAGCATGGAGGGGCCGCTGGGTCACACATACACACACACACACAAACAAACACACACACACACACACACCACCACTATTTCCTGTATCTGCCTGCCCAACGGCAAACAGATCTCTACTTCTGCCCACCCTATCGCTCCTCTCTCTTTAGCTTTATCCATCCAGAACATTCTCTCCATTGCTCAGTTACTCTCTTTCTCTCTCCATCTCTCTCTCTCTCTATCTATCTATCTATCTATCTATCTATCTATCTATCTATCTATCTATCTATGTCTTTATCTGTCTTCCCTCTTCTCCATTTTTCCTTTTTTTATCTCTCCATCTCTATTTCACCCTTTCCAGGATAACCCTCTCTATCCTCCCCCCTCTCTCTTTCTCTCTTTCTATTCTGAATCATCTCTCTGGGTGTGCCTGATCCCCTCCATAACTGCGTTGCCACTCTGTCTGACTAACAAACCTCCAGTGAGAGAGCATCAGAGGACATGAGAGAGAGAGAGAGAGAGAGAAAGAGAGCAGTGGAGTGGAGTGGAGGGGAGGGGAGGGTCTGTTTCGTCCATTTGAGGTTTCTCCATGATTATGACCAAGCATGGCGTGTTGCACTCAAAAGGTGGGTTTGTTTAGATTGCTTAGCGAGGGAAGGAAAGACAGAGTTGGAAAACCTGTTTAGCCTCCAGACTGAACTTTGAATGCAGAGGAGCTGTCCCTGCACACACACAAACACACACACACACACACACACACACACACAGCCTTGACATAGAAAAGCACCTATAGTGCCAAGTCACCAAGCAACCATGGGATGGTAGAGACCGACCTGACGATCTTTCATACTACTTGACAGAAAGATTGAAATCATGGATGGAATTTTAATTTCTACAAATTGGACACAAGAGTGGGGCCAACATTGACTACATGACCATCTTGATCAAATAATCATGATTTGACCCAGGTTAGTGGTTTGAAAAGGAGAGATCTGGAGATCTGTCCTCCTATGTGTGTGTGTGTGTGTGTGTGTGTGTGTGTGTGTGTTTGTTTGTGTGCAGCTGGATGTGGGTCTTGATGTCTTACCTGCAGACTGACATGCAGTGTTGTAGCCTCGGGAATTGGGTGGGGGAGGACTTAATGGCAGGCTGCAAGGTGCCAAGTTCCTTTCCTGGCAAGCCAGTGTGTTTGCGTGCAACCAGAGAAACTCAGAACATATTGCACATTTTCTTCTGCCCCAACATATGTGTGTACGTGTGTGTGTGTGTGTGTGTGAGTGTGTATGTGTGTGAGCGTGTGTGTGTGTGTGTGTGTGTGTGTGTGTGTGTGTGTGTGTGTGTACGTGTGTGTGTGTGTTCAGCCTCCAAGAGTCTCAGGTATGATTTGTGCTCATCAATTGTCACATTGTCATTCTCCTTCTCAGATACCCTCTAAGATGTTCATTTCAGGTGTGTGTACAGAGCGCTGACCTATGCCTAGGTGACTGATGTCCCATCTCCCATGGCTTGAACATGTGGCTGCCTGAGTGGTCTGAATTGGTGGTTGAGGTATGCCAGATGCAATTATCCTGCTCAATTATCCGATTAGAGGTCTGGCCTAGCCTGAGAAATCTGCGCTGTTGCTCCTGAGGAATCCATTCAAAATGAACATCCCTCAAGGGCCCATGTACACTATAAATTTATAGTGTAAAGTTACAGTGTGTGTGTGTGTGTGTATGTATATGTGTGTCTTTGTGTGTGTGTGTGATTGTTCTGTATACATGACTCATCTTGTGGAAAAACACCAAAAATCTCAGTTGCTGTTAGTGTTATGTTTATATTCCAGAGAAGTCTTTTTTAGTAGCACATATCAGGGGCATTACTCAGCCTTGAACAGCACATTTAATGAATGTCTTTAGGGGATACAGGAACACAGTCCTGCTCTCTCTCTCTCTCTCTCTCTCTCTCTCTCTCTCTCTTGCTTGTCTGCACACTGGAGAAACAACAGTGAGCACAAACCTTTTCCCATGTATACTGACGTGTGTTTTAATTCAGCTTTGAAGTTTTTCCTAGTATGCTGTATGTGCATTTAAACACTTATGCTATGCAAAGAAACAGCTGAATTGAAATTTGCTTAAGCAGAGAGGCACAGCTGCAGAGCAATAAGAAGATAAGAGAATATAACACATGGTCCGTGTCTCTCCACTGCTGAGTGAGATGGAAAGAGTTAAGTGTGGTTAATGGGCTGTGGCCTCTGGTGAGCCAACGTTTGTCTGAAGCTGCAGTTCTACCACCTGCACAGCTTGTCCTCACCTGACCCTCCCCCTCCAATCAGTGATCTCCCAGGACAAGCACCGTCATGTAGACAAACCAAAGACCTTCCTCTCTCTCCACACACGGTTCGCCTCGCACCGACAGCTTTCTGAAAGGACTGATTCACTTGCCAGACAGCAAGTGAGTCCCCCTCCCCTACCTCATGAAAAGAAAAGAAATATTCGCAAAAAAGCCTCCAGAGGGGGTGTTTAGGATATCGAATAGAGTAACTTTCACTGAGCCTCTGTGGTTGCTGGAGAGTCTAGGCTTTTCCTGCTGGGGCTCTACCCGCCTTAAGAAGGGAGCATTGGGTTTATGTGGGACAGGCCAAGATTTGTTGCCTGCGCTGGGCCCTGGAGCTGTGCTTCCATCCAGCCCCTGATTGTGCACTCGCCGAGCTCTCCCATTCTCCCCCTGTGTGCTGGCCCTAACTTTTGAAGCCCCTCGTCGTCCACAGCACTGCGCTGTAAATCAACGCCTGGGACAGGTGGACATCTGCCAGACGTGAGACGATCCAGGCCTCCAGCACTGCCAGAGATGGAGACAGAGAGAGAGAGAGAGAGAGAGAGGGAGAGACAAACCTCGAGCTGGAGACTCTCTTCCCCAAACCTCTCCTCATCCCACCCCCTCTCACCACCACATCTGTCTTCTTCTTCTTCTTCTTTTGTTCCCTCTCTCACTCTTGTGTTCTAAACACTCTCCTCCTTTGCTGCTGGGAGAATTCCTTCCATCCTTTCTTCCTTTCCAGGTCCTTCCATCCTTTCTTCCTTTCCAGGTCTTTCATTAGGGACAAGGGGAGAAGAAAGCACTGAGGTAAATGAAATAAAGAGGGGCAGAGGGGGAATAGAGGATGTTTGACTTGGAGCTTGCAGTATTCAGAATAGGATATGCAGAACATGAGCCTGTGTCGAATCAGAGGCCGTCCTGCCCAGCGATGTCTATAAAACATTTGTTGTCCAAATGTTGCTGAATGCTCAAGATGGGATTAAGAGTGATGGAACATACCAACACAAATAGCTTTTCAGCTAAAAACAAGGCATACCATACCCTTAGATGATGCAGAAGCTATTAAAATCATTACTTCATTTTGATAATAATGTACATATGTTTTATTTTTACCTTTACATTTTACACATTAAAGTATGTATCATAAATCTAATAAACATTTTTGTGTTTAAAGTGGAGCCTTTGATCTTTTTGTGTCTTGTATATGTACTGATATGAGGTAACAAATGATTCATAATTGTGTGCATTACGTCATGCAGTCAGACCCACTTTACATACATGTGTGCATGTAAACCTGAAGTGTATATTTGGAGGTTGGCTGTTTTCCCATGGACTGAGTTCACATCCAAGTTCCCATGGCTGGGAGCCGGCCTTGATGGTAGAGAGGTTGGCTACCCACAGCGTATGGATCCCATCAGAAACGCCCCAGGATTATGGTTGGTGGCCGCAACAGATTTACAGCCAGTTCTCTCTTTCTCTTTCTCTTTCTCTCTTTCTCTCTCTTTATTTCTCCCTCTATTGCTCACTTCCCCTGTGGAGTCAATTGGACATCCACTAGATGTCTGCTTTCCAGACACCCTCTTGTGAAACGTCTGGGGTTGTGGGTGATCACCCCTGGTTACAGACATACTCAGATTCATACAGATAAGTGGCAGGCCCAGGCTTGGTCAGGTACTGCAGTCCCAGTAGCATTTACAGGTTTGTGGAGCGCTGCAGGCTAGTAGAACAGAGAGTCAACTCCAGTGACCTCATCTGTCATAAAGAAAAACAAGCTGTTTTGCATCTCGCAGAGTTGTCAAAAATACTGTTGTTCATAAACATCTGCTTCATGCATTTAGAGATTAGTGACTACTGGATCTTTAATTTTTTTGTTACAGTGACATGATTCATGTTGGTAAAATACTATAATAGATACTTAATTATCTAGCTGTTCATCCAAGATGACAAAATGACAATGAATGTTTTCAAACCCAAAGAGTGGTGGACTTCAAATTGCTGAACGGCTTGTTTGGCTTCATCCTTCCCTGTACAACTAAGCTGAAGTTTGAAGTGACAGAAGAGTTTATTTCCTTTTAAAATCATCAAAGAGGCTGTGGAAAGCCTCCGGTCGTGTCTGTCAGTCATGGCTTGTTCCTTGTAACGCGCTCTCTCATGTTTTATGTAGTGTGGAAAATTTGAGTTAATTTGTCTCAGACTGCCTCTCCCACCCGCCTGTTGCCTTAACAACAAGGCTGGTGAGAGGGGGTGAGGGGGGTAGAAGCCCCCTCTCCAAGCCTTTCCTTTCCCTCCTCCCTCTTCCCAAAAACCCTGCCCATTTTTGGCAGTTCCTTTTCTCTCTCTCCTTCTTTCTCTTTTACAAATTCTCCCTCTCCCTCTCTCTCTCTCTCTCTAGGAGGGACTGTATGACAGCTTTCCCTGCTGTTTGCCGAGCAGAGTAGGGGACGAAGAAAACTCTGTTACTCCACAGCGCAGGGAGGAAGTCGCCACCTCTTCCCCTGACTCTGTCAACGTGCGTGTATGTGGGCGTGTGTGTTTGCCCGCCTGTGGGAGTGTGTGTGAGAGAGCGAGTGTGTGCTTGTGCGTGTGTGCTTATGAGTGAACCTCCCATAGACAAGCAGAGCTACGGCAGAGAGCAGAGAGCGACGAGGACTGTTAGAGACTTGTCTCGCATGCATTGGACAGCGGGAAAATTGGATTTTGTTTTGGTTGCTGCTGAAAGCAACATCACGGTCATTAAACTTTTAGCTATGAGTCTGGACTCCTCGGGGACAGCTTGACCCACACTTTTAGGTGAGTGCCACTGTATGGATTTTTATGAAGGATTTCTCTGATCTGTTTCATCTTGTTTGGTTAGTTTAACAGATAAAAGAACTACAGAACTACAGAATGTGTTTCTTGTCAGCAGAGTTCTGATTAGTTGAATATCTTTTGGGCTAAATCATTGTTTTTTGTGCAAACTGAGAGTTCTGGTCAATGACTTGTAGAATCTTTGTGTCAGCATTTTATTAGATGTAATATATTGCCACATAATTTTGGCAAATTATTAGTTTGTAATTAATGCAAATGAGTTACTAGAGTCACTAGAGGTGAAATTATGCTGCTAGTTTGAACAACAACAAGATTGTCTTCGGAGTGAATTCATTCCCTGGAGAGGCAAACGTTTTTGAAAGTTATGAGGGTTACAAGAATGTGGACGTGTGTGTGTGTGTGTGTGTGTGTGTGTGTGTGTGTGTGTGTGTGTGTGTGTGTGTACAGTCAGGGTAGAAGGGCATGAGGAGTCAAAAAGACCCAACCAAGTTGAGGACAGTCTACACAGTCATTCATTGTGACTAGTGTAGTTGACTTTATGGTGAACAGAACTGCAGAGAGCAACGGGTGGTTTAGAAGATGCATCACACACACACACACACACATACACACACATACACACACACCCTCTGTGTTCGTGCGAGTGTTGTTCAGGCCGCTTTACTATCGTCCGCACCCAGCCAGAGGAAGAGGAAAGACAGCCCCACTGCATTTGTCTGTGCAGCTGGTCCACTGCCTGGCCACAGCATCACACACACACACACACACACATACAGCTGGTCTACTCCGTGCTGAGAAATGGCCTGACTCTCTGCCATAATCAAAGCAAACATCCTGACATGCTTAATGTTTCTGTGAACTGTACGGACAGAGTCAACAGGGCTCAATGCACAGGGGCGTGGGACTGGGGTGAGACACTGTCATGCTTCAGTAGGACTTCACACCCCCTTCCTCTCACACACACACACACATACACACACACACAAGGGCTCTATGCTCTAGCCAAGTTTGCCTATTCAGATGTGCAATTACTGACATGTCTTTCTCTCTCTCTTTTTCTCAAACTCTCTCTATCTCTCTTATCTATCTCACCCTATCCCCCTTTTTCTCTCTCTCTCTCTTTCTCTCTCTGAGTGACAAGGATCCTCCACAGAGTCTGTACGAACTCACTGCTGATTACTGGCTTTAAGTGACAGGCTGTTTGTTTTGCTTCGACTGACTGCCTGGCTGATGGATGACAGGTCATGAAAGGCATGTTATGGAGATTAAGGTGTGTGTGTGTGTGTCTGTGTGTGTGTGTGTGTGTGTGTGTGTTTGGGAGGAAAATCCAGCTAGGAGATTTGTTATGCCATGCTCTGCTCACAGCCAAACCATTTCCTATCTTCCATTATCTGTAAACCCCATAACACCTTTTACTTTCCTCCCCCAGTCCAGATCTTTCTGCTAAGTGCATTTATATGCCTTGACAATTCTGCCCCCACTGTCCTTATCTTTGTACAGAGAGGTCAGAAGGCCAACCCCTGCCTTTATACGCTTTTCTTGACTCTAGTGCAGATCGTGCAGGAGATACAGGGAGAGCTGCTATCCCTTGCCGTGTGTGTGTGTGTGTGTGTGTGTGTGTGTGTGTGTGGGGATGGGGCGGTGGTCCGGCTGAGGTCCTGACACTGATGGACAGCCCCAGACAGCTCAGTGAGCAGACGTGCTCAGGGCGGCCTGGGCTGGTGGCTCTTGAAGGGAGTTGAGGCATGCTGAGGCCTTGGTGGTATGAGCACAGCAGATGTGCCAATGTTTGCTGCTCTTCTTCGTCTCTTGCTCCTCCTCCTCCTCCTTCTCTCTTCCCCCTCTCCTCCCCCCTGCCAGGCTTATCTGACAGAGATGGATGAGGCAAACACTGTGCTCTCTTCCCAGTACACACTCCTCTCGCCTTGGGTCGTGTTTTACAAGACAAAGCCATGCCATGATAAAGTAATGGTAGTCTCCCCCCCCCCACACACACACACACTCAGAACCACTAACCACTTTGCAGGGGGTCTTACTTTAAAAACATGCTATCAAATTTGACATTTTACATTCCAGCTCTATCAAAGATTTCTCCAGGCAGAGGAGATAGATAACGACAAAATAATTCTGTTTCAGTGGAGCTACTGAGTGAAGCTCGCTGTCATGGATAAGGCAAGGATCCTGCAATTGCCTATTTATCATCCAGAGTCTTTAAACACTCTGAGAACTCATGAATACACCATAACACACTACATCATTGCCTTTTATTTTCCAAGTCACTACTTTGATGGCAGTTGGGTGTGTGTGTGTGCGTGTGTGTGTGTGTGACAGAGATAGAGAAAGTGAGAATGTTAAGGAATAATAGGCAATTAGTCCAGTGAATGTGTGTGTGTGCGTGCATGTGCGTGTGCGTGTGCGTGTGCGTGTGCGTGTGCGTGTGCGTGTGTGTGTGTGTGTGTGTGTGTGTGTGTGTGTGTGTGTGTGAGGGGTAGGGGTAGGTAGAACATGTGTTTTGTGTCATGCAGCAATCACAAATCCAGCATAATGAATCCAACATGTAAGGTTACGAGTGTGTGTTCGTGTGTGTGTGTGTGTATGGGGGTGTGTGCTGGGGTGAAGTGGATATCTCTAGGCATGCTAGTGCCTGCTGGCTCAGATTGATCCTCAGATGAGATCACACTCTGTTTCAGGGCATCCAGGTTTTTGGGATCACCCAAGGGTTAGTGGGCTTTTAAATATCACCCACATGGGGGACGGGGATCCCACATGGTCCCGCATGTTCCTGGCTGCAGGGGTTCTACCTGTTTGCTCTGCTGAGGACTGACTGGAAACACAGATAAAATGTTTGTCTCCATGGAGAAGTATAGTGAAAAGCTTATAGTGATTCAGACAGCAGAGCTTCTCTCCTGATCTGAGACAACACTGCACTCTAGTATTGGCAGTGGCTCTAGTGTCTCTCGTGGTAATGCTGGTACAGGTAATGATTCTGAGTCAGAACTGAAGGACACTGCACACTGGTACAGGTAATGATTCTGAGTCAGAGCTGAAGGACACTGCACACTGGTACAGGTAATGATTCTGAGTCAGAGCTGAAGGACACTGCACACTGGTAGAGGTAATGATTCTGAGTCAGAGCTGAAGGACACTGCACACTGGTAGAGGTAATGATTCTGAGTCAGAGCTGAAGGGCACTGCACACTGGTACAGGTAATGATTCTGAGTCAGAGCTGAAGGACACTGCACACTGGTAGAGGTAATGCTTCTGAGTCAGAGCTGAAGGACACTGCACACTGGTACAGGTAGTGCTTCTGAGTCAGAGCTGAAGGACACTGCACACTGGTACAGGTAATGATTCTGAGTCAGAGCTGAAGGACACTGCACACTGGTACAGGTAATGATTCTGAGTCAGAGCTGAAGGACACTGCACACTGGTGCCCTATTCTATCTATTGAATGTCAGTGGCCCACACCTTTGCATTCTCATTCTCATTCCCTTTGCATTCTGGGTGCAGGGGATAGGGTAGGAGAGCTTAAGTGTTTGGTCTGGGCTGGTGGGGAGTCCCAGGCCAGCAGGGGCTCCATGGGAGGATTAGTCATGTGTTTTCTCCCTCTGGATTTACACAGCAAAGCGCTCAGCTCAGCCTCTGTCTCCTATCAACAACACATCTGGGATGTGTTAAACACACCAGAACCTCCTCCCCACCCCTCACAGACTACATCACTCTCTCCAGTGACTATCACACAGTGTATATGGAAACACACACACACACACACACACTTGCTCAGCCACTGCCATCAACTGTCCGGTCCTTTCTTTCTTTGTCTCTCTCTGTCTCATCACCCATGTCTCTCTGTCTCTGTCTCTGTCTCTGTCTCTCTCTCTCTCCCTCTTAGACACACACACACACACACACACACACACACACAGTAGAGTTTGGGATGAATTTTGAAATTGAAAGTTTGCTTACATGCCTTTTGTAAAGTTTGCATACAACCCTTCATGTTTTGGCCCTTGGGGCTTCTTCGGCACTAACCAAATCATCATCATCATCATCATCATTCTGAGTGTGTGGCACTCTTATGTTGCTTTAAAGCTGTACACCAGTTGCCAGCACCTCACCATCAGTCTTCGGTGTGTTTTACATTTCCTTTCCATAGCAGACATTTATCATCAACAGGGTGAAGACCCATGGCTGTGAGAAAGCCTGAGATCTGCTTCAGCCTGTGCTGTTCTTCGAGAGTCACCAGATGAGAGTCAGGGATGGTTAACCGAAAGTTAGAACATGTGTGTGTGAGAGAGAGATAGTGTGTGAAGTAGTGTGTGTGTGTGTGAGAGAGAGAGATAATGTATGTGTGTGTGTGTGAGAGAGATAGTGTGTTTGAGATGGCCAGTCATAAACTTAGAGCTCAGAGGCACACCTCTCCATCTGACACCTCTCACCTGTGACCAAATCCTGACCCTGAACTATTCTTGGCAGTGGAGGTGACAGAAGAGTGGGAGTGGTTTTTTATGTGGATGCTGTGAGTTTCGTTTTGATTTGTTCAAAGGTCTTCATGGTCCCCCAGCTGGCAACCATCTTCTGGGGTCGGCCCTGCACAGTGTGATGGGTCAGAGGGGACTGATGGCAACCACATGGGTGACTGAGCTCCAGGAGCGATAATCCCCCAGATGTAAGCAGGGCACCGGGCTGGAGTAACCATGCTGAGGTGCATGGCAGTGTGGTCTCTGGTGATCTGATGTCAGAGGAGTAATGAAGAGAGGGATACACAGACAAGGAGAGAAAGAGAGAGATACAAAGAGAGAGAGAGGACAGAGACAAGGAAAAAAGGGAGAGAGAAAGAGAGAGAGAGAGGCAGGCGTAGGAAAAGATATACGGAGACAGGGAATAACAGTAAGAAAAGAAGCACGAAAGTGGACACCCTCTATTCTAAATTGTTCCAAAACCTTTCAAGGTCTTGGAGAGCACCATGGCCAATGGATACAGCAAATGCCTTCACCAGATGATGATGCTCTGCTAAGCTGTTCTCCAGACTCCCTCCAAACTCCTGGATGTGGCCCGAGATATGTGCTGGTTTATCGGGTGGAAAGTTTCCCTTACTGCCTCACTATGGCTCTGGGCGATGACTTTGGGGTTTTGCTAGGCTATCTCCCAGGGTGCTGCCGATATGAGATATGTGAATGTGTGCGGACTGGTAGAGTGAAAAGGTAAATCTGTTAAGTGCTTAAGATACAATGAAGTTTATTTGTCATTTACTGTCAGCTTCAGGGTTGAGAGTCAGGTGGTGTTGGGAGGCAAAATCATAAGGGACTTGAAACTGGTTTCAGTGCTCAGTGTCTGGTTAACATTTTGGAGTGTGGGATCAAATGAATAGAGTCAATAATGCATGCTCATTGGGAACAGATTCTCTGGTTGGATAAACATTCAATATCCTGTGACAATACTGATTTAAAAAACAAGTACACTCTCTAAATATATTAAGTGGTTTGGACTCGATGAAAATATGTGAAGCATTGCTGACAGCTTAGGTCAACTCTGGCTCTCGTTCAGCCTTTCAGATACTTCATGTCACATTCAATGGATTTACCAGGGCAAGTGTCTTATGGAATTGCTGTGCCAATTACAGGCTCCCAGATTCCCAGCTATTTCCCAAAGTCCATCTGGTGGCCAAGCTGCACAGATGTCCTGTGTTCTTTCTTCTTGCTTTTACGCCCTGAATGTCACAACACCGCTCCTTTTGCGCCAGCAATGTGGGAACATTTATGGGCCAAAACAATGAAATGTAATCAAATCTAAATTTAAATGTTATTTTATACATTCTCAAGCCTCGTGCCAGGCTGACCACAAGCTGTCTGGCTTTTGCCAGCATGCATTCCTGTGGCCAATGCAACATTACTGGTATCAAAAAATATCCCCTGGTTTTGCTGGCTTTGTTGAGCACCATCACAGAGGAGGAAATGAATATGGCTCCTCTCCACTACAGTGGCTGCAACTTAGAATTACTGACTTGCTCATTGATTTGATTATGTCCCATAATGCTTTGTGAGGTGAATAGTCTCTGCCGTGTGAAACATCTGTCAGAAAGAAATACAGGAGCTTCTGTTTCCCCTCCCAAAGACGGACGGATTGGAGGAGGCAACAGGCTCAACCCCCCTGTCACTTAGCTGAAAGACAGATCACCATGTTTACTTCCCTAAATGAACCACACAACGTAATCAAGCGATTCATTCCAGTAAATAATGACAGCCAGGGAAGAAGGCTCAGAGAAGAATGAGCAGTTGTGGCATCCCTTGACTGACTCGGCTATGGGTGTTGGATCAGGACAAGAGAGAGATACTGCAGCGCTGTGAGATAGAGGAAGACACAGTGGGAAGGAAGTTCTATTGTAGCCCTGTCTATATGGACTAAAATATCTCACAAAAGGGAATAATGGATCCAGAGGTCATCCATTTGTCTGTTCAAGCCAAAACTCTGTTGCAATGCCTGTTCTCTCTTTGGCTCTTCAGTTTGGTGGGGCTTCCTGGTGATGTTGGTGGATGTTGGATTGAGTCTGTGCAAAATTTGGGTGCCTTGTCGTTTTTAACAGGACATGTCTTATACAAAAAAAAGTTACTTAAATAAAAAGTGACACATGAAAACTTTGGCAGCTTCTCCAGGACTGAGTTTTCACTGTCAGATAGACCTGAACTTTTCACATTTAGAATAGAAATAGAATAGAATAGAAAGCCTTTATTGTCATTATACACAGTATGGGAATTAAAACAACTCCTTAAAAGTATAAATATGTCCTATGTAAAACTATTACAAAGTATAAATAAGTCCTTTCCAAAACTACTGTACAAAACTACAATGCAATAAAAGAGAAGAAAACACCTATGTAAAGCCACTGAGTACCCAGACAGACAATAACAGATACGACAGACATGAGTACAAACTAGCAAGCAGCATACAGTGTGTTGAGGTAGTGTACTGGTGGAGTTTAAATCTTGTAAACGAGAAGAAAAGTGTTTTCATTCCCGTATTTTGTGTGTCAATGTGTTTGTGAACAAAAAACATCATATGAGGGAAATGGTTGAACTTGTGCCGAGAGACCTCAGCATGGTCTGGGAGTGAGGGGTGTCTGTTATTCATTTTCTTCCCACGGCCACAACAAAACAACACAAAACAACGTGTCAGGTTAATGAGTGTTTAGATAGGCCTTGAACGAGCCTGCGTTTGTCATTACCTTGCTATCGCAGATGCCCGCGCTCTGACAAGCCTAATGGGCCGGTTTGGCAGTGGAAAAACAACACAACACAAAATAGCAACCAATAATTATCTCTGACACGTTATTTCCAGGATATCTGTTCTTTTCCATAAGAAATATTGTAACTCTGTAAGTTAAAAGGGAAAATACATACAATGTAAGTACTGTAATGTTGCAGCAGAAGTATTATACACTGCAATAGTTTTTCTAGTCCTGGGCAGTGGAGAAACGTAAAGCAGAGAATTGAGGGTTCATTCGAATGGATGACATGTACAAAGATCAGAGAGAGAGAGAGAGAGAGCTCTGCTATGCTGTGGAATCCCTGGTGTTGACATTGTCTGTTTAGACATAAGCCACAGTAATTAAAAAGGAAGGAAGCCAGGAAGGAGGAGGACAAGCTTTAGATCCTTCTGTCAGCCCAAAACAACAAGAACATCATCACCTTCACCCATCTCATCTCTCATACCCTCTCTCCCTAAATACACACACACACACACTCTCTTTCTCCCTTCTTCCTGCCTTTTTCTTCCTTTGTGTTTTCTCATCATTCTTCTCTCTCTTTCCTCTTTTGTTTCATTCACTTTTTCTCCTACTACTTTTTTCTCCTTTCTCTCTCCTTTTCCACTCTTTCACTTTTTCCATCATTCACCTTTTTCACTCTACCTCTGGGGCTCTGTGTGTTGAAGCCCCGTCGAGGCTGTTGCCATGGCGACCGTGCTGTGCTTGCGTGCTCCGCTTCCGCCGGGGGAGATTGGTGAGATGGGAATCAGCTCTGGGATGCCAGTGGCGGCGGCTGTTGCCTTAGGACAGGGGCTCAGTTAAACCAACCTCAGCTGCCAGCTGTTGTTTTTTCCATGTCTGTGCTGCTCCAGCAGAACTCAGGGCTTGGCAGTTTTCAAGGGTTCTCTCTCTCTCTCTCTGTCTCTCTCTTTCTCCCCCTGACTTTGTCCTGTCTGCCCAGAAGATCTCTCTCTCTCTCTCTCTCTTGTCCTGTCCTGGGCCATGTTCACTCACTGTTTGTTTTGAAGTGGTTTCGCTTGGCTGAAAGGAATCATTTCTGCATTGATGTACGTGAGAAGCAGCGCTGTGCTCTGCCACCAGCCGTAGAATCACCGTAGAACCCACTCTTGAATAAACAGATCAGTGAATAGAAACCATGAGGCAGCTGTTTTTCCAGCATCTGATTTCATTTCATGAATACCTCTGTATGAACACAACAGCAAACTTCCATGCTCCCCCCAGTTTTGTTGTCTGCTTTCATTACTAAGCATCAGATCTGTCATGTCTTTATACACATACTTTGTTTGAGTGTTAGATTGAGAGATTTACTAGATGGGCATATTGACTTCTAATTACCAAGGTTCAGAGATTTGTTTGCATTTCAGATTCCTCAGTAAGTGCTGACCAAATCTCCATTTCTCTCTTTATGTCTGTCTGCCTGCCTGTGTGTGTGTGTGTGTGTGTGTGTGTGTGTGTGTGTGTGTGTGTGCGTGTGCCTGCTTTGAATGGATGTGTGTGTACTCTTGTCATTTGGATAGCCAGATGAAGAGGACCACCTAAGGGAGAAGTCACAGTTAATTTCTTTGAGAGGCCAGCCGAGTTCTCCCTTAACAGAACCATTGCACCTCACTATGGACTAACCCCAGCTGATTGTGCTGCTGAACCATCTGGTAAGAGATTTATGGCTGATTATAAAAAGCAGGCTGCAGATTTGCCTTTATTGAATTTACAAACATTTCACCTCCTCTGGCATGGTAGCACTGTGGGTTTATGGTCCAGCTGCTGATCCCATAAATTCAAGTTTATAATCTGGATAAACAAACGCATCTTTGTTATTTAAATATTACCCAGTGTTCCATTCTTCTTGGTGGCATTCTATCTAGGGTTTATAGGGTTTTGTGTGGTAGGACTGTCTGATTGAGTGAGTGAGTGACTGTCTGAGTGAGTAGGCGAGTGAATGAGGGAGTGAAACAGTGAATAAGTGAGTGAAACAGTGAATGAGTGAGCGAGTGAGAGTGAGTGAAATAGTGAATGAGTGAGCGAGTGAGTGAGTGAGTGAGTGAGAGAGTGAGTGAATGAGTGAGTGAGTGAGTGAGAGAGTGAGTGAATGAGTGAGTGAGAGAATGAGTGAGTGAGTGAATGAGTGTGTGAGTGAGTGAAGCAGTGAATGAGTGAGTGAGTGCTTGAGTGAAACAGTGAGTCCCGATGTCCTCCCTTACCCTAAGCCCTGGACCCTCACAGACTCAACTGGCCTGAACTGGCTTCATAGGCTGACTGATGCCAGTGAGTGAGTGAGTGAGTGAGAGAGTGAGTGAATGAGTGAGTGAAGTCTCTGAGGACCCAGTGCTTAGGGTTATGAAGGACAGTGTGTGAGTGATTGAAGAGTGAGTGATGAGCTTGAGTGAGTGAGTCCCGTGTCCTCCCTTACCTAAGCCCTGGTGACTCAACTGGCCTGTGCTTCATAGGCTGTGTGTGTGTGTGACCCAGTGCTTAGGGTTATGAAGGACATTGGGATTTAGTCACTGATTGAGTGAATAAGTGAGAGAGTGAGTGTGTGTGTGTGTGTGTGTGTGTCCTCACTCTAAGCTGTCCCTGCTCTATGTCATCTTGGTTAGACTAACTCTAACAACAAAACAGCAAAAGAGCTGCATGTGGTGCGTCTGTAGTGTCAATCCAGTTCAGCCCGGCTTAAAACATGTCCCCTCTCCAACGCCGTCACGTGCCACCTGTCCCCAGGCCTCGGCTCCCACGTGCCACCCAGTGATGTCACGGAGCTGGCCAAACAATAGAGAGTGGCAAGAGAAAAAGCTTGAGTCAGCAGGAAGAGAGATATGACGCGGAGCTGAGTGGAGCTGGTGGGTGGGTGGGTGGGGGGTTAAACACAGGAAGTGCAGTAAGACCCAGCAGGACTGCATGACCCGGGGGCCGGCTGTTCTTTCCACGCCGTCTCCCTTCCTTGCCTCTCAGATTGGAAACAGCTTCTCACTCTAGGGAAAGAAAGTGAAAGAGACAGGTAGATGGACGAGAGGACAGGGAAAAAGAAGAGGGGAAAACAGACAGAAAGAAAGAAAGAAAGAAAGAGATAAAAGATAAAAAGATGGAGAGTGGGAATGAAGTATAGCTGCTTCTGTGTGTTTTCTCCCCCACATGCATCCAAGGCATCGGATGTCAGCTGACACCTCTTCTCCTCTAATCCTCTCCCTCTCTCACACATGTAAGTCCAGGCCCTGGAGACTCCTAGTGGAAGGAAACCAGGCGCTTCCCGAGAAGAGAGGGGAGGGGAGGTGTGTGTGTGTGTGGGGGGGGGGTGGTGGTGGTTGTGAGTCATAGCCAGGACATGGCGGGGACAGCACAATGGGAGCAAACAAACCAAAACCAACTCAAACCAACAGGATGTAGACCATCTCCTAGGGATGAGGAGGACGCAAAATCATCCTCCCCCCTCGCCAGCTAGTTACCATGACACTGGCTTTGAAAATGGATTTCTGTGTTCTAGCCATGGTCTGGCCAAGGTTCTAGCCATGGTCTGGGGACTGACAAAACTGGGTGTAGTTAAGTAATCAGTTGATGGTCATTTTACTAACCCTGTCAACTGTCTCCTCCAACATTTACTTTGTACTTCACGATTTTTTCAGAACAAATTGCTTAATTCTGAGCTAATCACCTCAAACAATCACCTTAACCAACTGAAAGATAACACATTTCTATAGTTATCCAGATTTTAGTTGGTAATTATCTCCAGACAGCATCTTAAACGAGCTGGTCGATCCAAACTTGCAGCTTGTCAGAACATGATACTGTCAGACTCTGTGGGTTCACAAACAAAACATGCCAAGAGCAAGCGACTTGTTTCTAAACACTACTCGCATCTGGAGACTCTGTTGAGCAAACACACCTCATTGGTCATGGGTTGCCTTGACCCCTGACCCTTGAAAGCCAAGGGGCCTCGTCGGACCTTCGAGGGATCTGCCATATGTTGGCCAGGATGTGCTCTAAGCCCGCGTGCTGCAGCTCTGGGGGAACACACAGTAGTTCTTTTGTCCCGCTTTGGAGAACCCACCCACCCCCTGCCCTCCCCATATTACCCACCACCAACCAAGCCAACTCCCCCACAGACATGTGGAGAGGTGCCCGCAGCAAACGAGTGGAGCTCCGGAGGATGGGAGGGGGGAACTTGTTTGTGTGCCGTGTTTGTGGCCTCTCGTAAAGAGTGTTAACGTCATCATTTTGGAGGACGGGTGTCTGTGTACAAGGAAGAGAGGAGGTGCCAAAGCAGGGCACTAAGGAAAAACATTCACAGAGAAGAAAGAGAGAGAAAGAGAGAGAGAGAGAGAGAGAGAGAGCGAGAGAGAGAAAGGGGAAAGAGGGAGCAATCTATTTATTTGTTTGTGTAAATGGCTTATGATAAAACACACATTTTTTGGAAACTAAAGGTGGGATTCTGCCAGTCAGTGTTTGATCTTGTTGATCTGTTTTAACAGGTGTGACAAAGGTCTCCCTCCCTCTGACAGGACAAGCTAAAATGGACGCCAAAAGGACAGAGATGGCTCTACTGAGCAACAGCATCGCTGCCTACGCTCACATCAAAAGTATGTCAATTACAAATCTATTGATATTGCTGTTTCCAGGAACACCTTAGAATAATGAATGGTAGTAACACATTTATATCACATGGTTAAAAATAAACTAATTATGAACAAAATATTTCAACCAATTTGCAAATGATTAGCAGATGCTATGTTGATACGTTAGTTATGTAACATTTTAAAAACATTAATAAATCATGACATCATGATTTGTTTTCCTACTCCTCTGTGCAGACAATCCAGAGAGCTTTGGTCTGTATTTTGTGATTGGTGTTTGCTTTGGCCTGGTGTTGACCCTGTGCCTCCTGGTTGTGCGTATCTCCTGCAAGCCGCGCACCAAGACCCCATCGCCCACACCTGAGAAGAAACAACTGAAGGACTTCAGTGAGGATGACGAGGACGAGAGCGACGAAGAGGACGAGGAAGAGGAGGAGGAAGAGGGCGAGGATGAAGTGGTGGACAGGGATGTGGAGATGGCCCTGCCCTTGCCCATCCCCACCACTGAGATCCCGGCTAGCAACCATACTAGCCACTCGGATGGCACACTGAGCGTGAACGTGTTCACATCGGCCGAGGAGCTAGAGAGGGCTCAGAGGTTGGAGGAGAGAGAGAGGATCATCCGAGAGATCTGGAGGAACGGTCAGCCCGACATCCTGGGCTCTGGAACGGGCACCATCGGACGAGTGCACTACTACTAACTACCATGGGACACCAGGGACAACAATTGTTCAGGCCTGGTGCCATGTTCTAACTGTACAAAAGGACAAACTGTGCTATTACCAGAGAAACTCTTTGGGAGATTCTGGTTAAACTTCTCGCTAGCTGGGCCCTTTTACTAACTCTTTTGTTTTGGGAAAAAAAAAAAAAAAAACAGTGTCGATACAGAGACCCGGCTCTCTGTTGAATACTCCTTGGTGCTTTGTGACATCCGAATGTGATTCCATCTCTTGCCATACCATGCTGGGTACCCACAGGGGGAAAACACCATAGCCTGCATCTTCATGCCAATCCCTGGATGTAAACTAAAACACCTATAGGCAGAAGTCTCATCACCTTGGATCAGTGGTGCCGTGAGCTTATTCATATAATGCAATGATAATGATAAAAAAATGCCCTATTTCACCATCATCATAGAAGAATGTACCTATGTGTACATAACCAAGGAATCAACTGCCATAATGATGTAAAGAGTAAATGAAAATCAGGTTCAACATAATGGTTGGGTTTCTTGCAGTGAGCAACCCTGTCACAGTCTCACAATTAGCCAAACTGTAGGCTTTCATCTGTCATCTCAAGAAGATTCATTTTAGGACATTTTGGACTGAAACAAGATGTGAAGAGGATGAGAACTTCATTGTTATTAAATGTTGTGAGGACCAATATGGTGGCCATGTGCAATTAAATTCATGCGTCAGTCAGACATACGATCACATCATTTTATCTGGGAGTTCCATACAGTCAGAGTATCACGATTACATTAGTGCATTGATACCATAAATGACATGTTTGCACAAATCTAATTGTGTGTGTGTGTGTGTGTGTGTGTGTGAAGATGTTAACTCTACAGCTCATTCCCAATATCTCTGTCACATTCCATTGATATTCATGACTGCAGTTACAAAAACACAGCTGGACATTTCTCATGTATGCACTCATGATATTTTGTAAAAAACAAACAATTGTTTTCACAGATGTGTCTTAAAAGTCCGAATATAGAAGAATGTGTTTTTTTATTGTTATTATTTTAGATTTGACGGGTTTTGTTGATTATGGGAAGATTTGTTGGCTTCACTGTTTCATAGGGCCATGGCTGAAGTCAGGCAGAAAATAAAGCCTGTGTCACTCCCTCTGGTTAGGGAGGCTTGAGATAGGAGCCCCCTGCCCTCCCGCTCCCCTTTCCCACTGCCGAGCTCAAAATAGAAATCCGAGACTTGAAACGGAAATGGCCACGTTGTCTGGAGTCTGTGTCAGGGACCAGTCAAAAATCAAGTGTGTGTATGTGTGTGTGTGTGTGTGTGTGTGTGTGTGTGTGTGGAAGGGGACGGGGAGTGTGGGGGTGGTGGTGGTGGTGGTGGTGGTGGATGGGGGGGTGGGGGGTTATTGGGGGTGTAGGATTGCATTAAAACAATAAACGAATAAGACTTTCTTCTGGTGTCATCTCTTCTTGTTTGTATTGTGTGCAGTTCTGATCGCCTGAGAACAAGCACTGGATTGTCCTCTAATCGAACACAGGACGATCCGGCCATCAGACAAGTGTCTGGCCCATGTTTGTGTTTGTGTGCATTTAACAGTTTTATGCAGCATCTCTCAGAGGACTTCAGGCATGCCGATCTCCTCTCTTGTGAGAATGACTTCACTTCACAACAGATGAGTGTATTTTCACCACGGCGCCTACCAGAGCATCCTGCTTGCTTGTAACGATTACCAGATGCTGCTGAGATGCGTTACTCTGGGAATTCCTGGCGTATCTGAGAAGTTTATAATCAGGCCTAGCATCTTACGAGCACAACTGTGCACACAATGAAAGATCCATAACACCCCCCACACGCACACAAACACACATACACACACACACACACACACACACAGCCATGTGTTTGGTGTTATTTGACTCTCTCAACTGATTCTATGTTCTTTCATACTTTGGGGATAGAGATGTGCTCAAGCATCTTTCTTCCATCAGATCAAGCGGTTCATTGTGGTCAGGTGTAAAATTCCACAAGTTTATTTGAAGAACAAAAGAGAGTTGGCATGGCAACAAAGCGAACAAGTGAAAATACAAAATATTAGCCCAACACAGAGGAGCGTGGCTGCAGGCCTAACACTCTCCTCTCCTCTCTTTTCCACTGCTCTCCTTTCCTCTCATCTCCTCTCCACTTTCAGCCTCTACAACACAGCCACAAATTTGGGTTCGACCTGACACCTGTGTATTGTCCTGCCAGCCTCAGTGCGGACATGTGTGTGTGTGTGTGTGTGTGTGTGTGCCTGTGTGTGTGTGTGTGTGCACGTACGTGTGTGTTTGGACAAGGAGACTGTAGGAACAATCCAGGTTATTCACACAGCTTACTGATTGAAACCTGAAAATGCTTGAAAGAATTTCCTCTCGTCTATCTGAGAGCCAACACTTCCCGAATTATTAATCTAGTCTGGCCCACATTCCATACCAAACATGGTGAAAAACATCAAAGGCTACACTGGCAAAATACTAACACATTAACCCAGTCTACAGTCATACATTACAAACATAGAGACACAACAACCGATAAACAACCTATAGGTTGACATCTATGACTTCACAAATTTAATATACCCTGGTTAAGTCTGTAATTTTTCCATATCAAAAGAAAGATACATAATCCTTACACCCAGTGTTTAAATGTCTGACCAAACATCAGCACCAAATTTATTGTAATCCAATTAAACTAACACTCCAGTTCAGCTATAAGCATCTAACTCCAGCCACTAGTCCCAATAATGCGTTCAGCAGTCTTTTCTCAAATAGCCTCCTCTCCAACTGGATTCAGAAGTGTTGGGAACTTAATGTGCCCCAGCTGCAGGCCAGATGTGTTCCTCATCCAGCACTGTGAGAGGCCCACGCCAGAAATGTGTCACCGGTGCCCAGGAAGAGACGTGCCAAATATTTACATTGCTGCCATTGCTGTACTGAGTCGCAGTATGACATAATCTAGAAGAATTCCTTTTTTCTAATCTGGCACCAGGTGAATCACTAGTTAAAACTGGAGGTTGCTCATTTGGTTTTAGGATATTTAGATTGTAATGGGTTTGTAATGTTTTCTTTAATCAACTCAGTTCTGGGTTATTTATTGAGCGCTTACTGTTTGGCTGGTTCTTGTGTTTAGTGGGTAGTTTCTATCTCTTTGATTGTTTAATTAAATTCAATTTAATTAAATGTTCAAACAGATATAGACAAATTACTTAAGCATGTTTTAATTTATGACTTTGGCTATAATTAAAGAGGGCCCATGTATGTAATTCCATTAAGATAAGCATAATTTACTAACTTTTCTGTACACGTATCTGACAGCATGTTACAGGCCACCTTTTACACAAGGAAGCTATAGTCACTGAATAATGCAGAAGAGTCGCCCTCTGCTGAAAATATGGAGTATTGCATCGCTTTCTATTCCTCTACAATGATACACAGCAACTGAAAAAAATAAGCATTTCTTTTCAAATGTACAAATATGTTTTAATACATAATAGCACATAACAAACAAAGAAATTTCAGTAAAACAAATATGTCCTATATGCTATACAGATGGCCCACAGCTATCAGCCCTTATATGCAAAGTATCTGGGGATTAAAACAATCATGTCACAGGACTGGTCTTTATGGTCCATATCAGTATTATCTCCACAATCAAACTTTCTTGTCTGGTCTTTGTCAAAAGGTTATGAAAATATTTGTTCCAGGCAACCTTGTAAAGAGTTCAAAGAGTGCAACAAAAGACTTACTCACAATGGACACAATAGGCCCAAGATAGAAAGTGTAAAATGTTCCCACAGAGCAGTTGCTTATAACAGCAGTAGACATTATACTGTATTTAAACACCGCTAAACATCGTCCCCCTGTACTAATTAGTAAATATATTTGATCTGTATTGTACAATACTGTGTGTGTGTGTGTGTAAATGTGTAGGCACCAGGGTCTTTTCAGAGCAGTCAGGTTCCTGCCTGTTTGTGCATGTCCATTTGTGTAGGTGTATGTTTGGTGTTTGATGTTTTTTCCTTACATCTACAAGATCTCACAATAGCTCCATTTAGATGCGCATGCACATGACTGAGTGTAACTTCTGTCCAGTGTGTCAGAGTGATAAGCTTCACTTCCTGGTTCTGCTAGTGGCGACTCTTCAGTGCCCGTATCTCTTCCTGTAACCAAGGGAGAATTATTTTCATTAAAAAAACAACAGTGACAGGATCCTAAATGAGGTCCCTGAAGGCAGATGTTGAAGATAGTCTATCACATCACCCACTGACACAAAACCACCTCCACATTCGACAAGCAGAAACTCTCAGTACCTTTAAGTCTAGACTTAAAACCTTCCTCTTTACTGCTCCCCATAGTTAGGTATGGTGCACGGTGGATCATCACTCCCCATTTGTCTTTTAGAAAGGACTGCCTCTGCAGCTCCCCTAGCTCTGAGGCATGGCGGCCACTGACCATCCCTGCAGTAGTGTGGGTTGCTATGCACAGCCACAAACCTTTCATGCGTCATATTGCACAGCTCTCTCTCATGGCAACACAGGGTTATGATTATTGTAATGCTCTGCTCTCTGGGTGTTGTAATACCTGAATTAAAAGTCTACAGCAAATACAAAGTGCCCCAACACTCACTTGGACTAAAAAATATGAATATATCTCTCCTATCCCCGCTTCATTACACTGGCTTCCTATTAAAAGTCGAATCGATTTTAAAATATTCTTCCCAACCTATAAAGCCCTCAATGACCTTGTTCCAACATATATTACAGACTTACTTGTCCCTTACTACCCTGCTAGACCCCTAAGATCCCAGAATGCTGGTCTCCTTGTAATCCCAAGAATATCAAAATCGACGATGAGAGGAAGAGCTATTTGCTATTGTGTGGAATAATTCACCCCCCAATATCCCTCTTTACTGCTCCCTATAGTTAGGGATGGAGCACTGTACATCACCACTCCTCATGGGTCTTTTAGGAAGGACTACCTCTGCTGTTGCCCCCCGCTGCGAGGTATGGCGGCCACTGACTATCCCTGCAGTAGTGTTGGGTTGCCATGCACCATACCTTAGTTATGCTGCTACAGCCTAGTGCTGACACATCATGTGGAATAGCGGACAATGCTCTCTCTCTCTTTCTCTATTATATGTACTCTGACCCCTGGAATAAAGTAATCCTTTAATGCAAAGTGCGATAGCGCCATCTGAGAAGAACTCACCTCTAATTTTGAGCGCTTGTTCCTCTCCTCTTTCAGTTCATCTCTCAGCTCTTTCATGTCATTTCTTAAAGAGGAACATAATGAAATCTACATGTTTCAACAAATCCAAAAAAATCTTTTTCTATGTCCTGCATAGGTTATGTGCTCCAGTGGAACATTACTTTGAATACTACACGGCACAAAACATTAGGCCTTTTTTTCTATCGTTCTACCACATTGTTCTACAAGCCTTTTCTGAATGCTTGTATTTGTGTGTGTGTGTGTGTGTGTGTGTGTGTGTGTGTGTGTGTGTGTGTGTGCGTGTTTGCAGTGTTTTTAGCTACACGTGCATGTAAACCTATGTGTGTGTCAGTGTTTTTTTTTTTTTTTGTGTGTGTGTGTGTGTGTTTGTGTGTGTGTTATATACATACAATATTGATTTCAGCATTGACAATGCACATATTTGACTCACTCATGACGAGTCTTGAACTGGTCCAGGGTCATCCTTAGCTCCCGGACCTCAGCCAAAAGGTCATCCTGAGACGAGCCCTTGTCCTTGGGTGCAGCTGGCTTCAGGTCAGGAAGGACCTTGGGGAGAACCAGTGGGTGTGGGGGTGATGCTGCCCGCTTGGATGGATGTTCTGACTTCTCAGGGGTTGGCAGACGGTTCTCTGTAACCTGAGGATAGTGTCAAACCTTTTCAACTGAGCAAGTAAAATTGGCTAAGCATGTAAACAATCCTTGCATGTAACATGTGTCAATCATCTTGTTTTTTGACATTGTGCTAATGTCAAGATTTTTTGGTTGTTGTTAAAAAGTGAGCAACTGACCACCTACAAATACATAACTATGCAAATGGCCTTTTAAGCAACATGAATGATTTGACATTTATGCCCTTTGGTTTCAATATTCAATGCATTTAGTGCTAAGATGCAACCCAGTCAGTCAACAGGCGACTTAAAGGTCATGATTCTACCCAATAAACAACCTAACTTAAACATACAATTTAAACAAGAACCATAGTCCACACGAAAAGGCACCGCATTGGTCATCACACAGATTTAAGACCTATTATGTATTAAAGTAAATGGTGCATGTTGGACCTCACTTCAGTCCACAGACCTACCACTGACTCAGCCTTTATTATCTCCAAAGCACTTCTCCAGAAAGCACACTGTTAATGCGTAGTCTGAGTGAGTGGGAACTGAAAGTGAAGCTCTCTCTTATCACATTAGAGGTGTGTGTGGTCAGTGAACAGAGGTTACGTTTCACAACTGTGATGATTGATATAGTACTCTCATACCTTAGATGGTGATGGTAGCTTTTTCTCTGTTTCATGTGACTCCTCACCATCCTTCTGGTCACCTGTAGGCTGGAGAGGCACACCACAGTCATGAGTGTCATGACACACACACACACACACACACACACACACACACACACAATCATGCACATATTCACACACAAACATGACTTGTGATATTTTGACACTAATTTTTACGAGTGAATTTACTGTGAAACATAACACATCTGTCACAAACCAAGAAGGAGGAGGAGGAGGAGGAGGAGGAAGAGAAGGACAGGAGCTGGACAGGAGTTGGTGTAAGTGTTGAAATTATTCTGCCTTTGTACCCACACTCTTTTTCTTGATAAATTCTCATATGAAGTGAGAATAAATTGGTCTCTTGTGTGTGTGTGTGTGTGTGTGTGTGTGTTTATGTGTTTGTGTGTGTGTATGTGTGTGTATGCGTGCGTGTATGTGTGTGTGTGTGTGTGTGTGTACGTGTGAGTGTATGCCTGTGTTAGTCTTACGTGGATGGCGAGCGTGGAGGGTGGTCTTCTCCCGGGTGGTTTGGCTCTGTTAGCTGTGAGGTGGCTCAGCTTTTCCGAAGACACATCCACTCCGTCAAACTCATCGGATTCCTTCTCCTTCTCCTTCTCCTTCTCCTTCTCCTTCTCATGCTCTGTGCTCTGCGCTGGAGTACTGAGCTGCTCGCCGTTCATCCTGCCAAAGGAAAAAGTGCCATGTTTGAGAAGAATAAACAACATTGGGACCAACATAGAAAGATGCTGTTTGCACAGCCTTTGAAGGGCTGATACATATTGACTATTCAAATGACATCCCTGTTGACTTTTCAAATGTAAACAAAAAAAACAATGACACTTCAAATAATGAATAATACCACTTTATAATGACAACAGAGTCATGAGTAACAGATCATACAGAAGGCTCAGGAACACCTAGGGGGATTGGCATGATTCTCTTTTCTTATGTGGCTGAACCAGACAGAGCTCTCATGTGTTTTTCCCTCATGTAATATATGGCAGTGTGTTTGGCCCTGAAAGCCTATAGCTGTTTTAACTGCTGATGCTAGATGTAGCAGGTGGTAACAAAAGCATACATCATGTGTCTACCTGGTTTAACAGGCAGAATTTAAATAAATGTGTGTTTTTTTTGGGTGGGAGATGACTGATTAAACCAGTGCATCACCTAGAGCTGTCTGTAATCTTAATGTCTTGTACATGATACTGCATTGTTACAGCGGGTGGCGTGTCCTTGAAAATACTCCCCCTCAACCCCCACTGCATTCCAGTGTCCTATGGTTCCACAAAAAAATTGCATTAGTCTAAGAATAGTTCTCAACAAATAGAGGAAGATTCAGAATGTTGCTTAAAATATGGCTTTTCCTCTCTCTCTGTGAACCATGAATAGAGAGACTAAACTCTTTCATGTCTATTTTGTATTCAAATAGATTTGACAGTTGGTGAAATCCAGTCATCAAAGGAAGTGTGAAGAGGAGTAACTGCTGTTGCATGTGTGTCTGTGAAACACACTCACAGGAAAAAGGAAAAAAAAAAGTCTGCCATCTACACCCACACTTTGGGCACTGCACTGCATTGCATTGCAGCGCCTACTCTCTGAGTGACAAACTGTCTCCTGAATCAGAGGTGGAAAAACACAGCATGTCTGTTTGGCGCGCCAAAAATACGGCTCCCCTCATACTGCCATCCTGCCACAGAGGGTACACAGCACCGTGCTGGTGAGTCCAAAACCAACAGTCACACTCCCAGAAGCATAATGTGCAAATAGAGTAAGGCAACTAGTATTCATTAGACCTATTAGCTTAACACTTTGTATCTGTGTCTTTCTTTGTTTAGACACCCTGACCAACGTTTCACATTTATGAAACAATGTGGTTCTGAAGAGCAGCTTCTCTCTTTCTCTTTCTCTCTCTCTCTCTCTCTCTCTTTGGGAACAGGAAACTCAGAGTGATCATTTGTTTTGGTCCCACACTGACTCAGTTTCCATGTCTCCACTTAATGGCCACACTCCACCTAAGATAGACCAACCAAACCTCTGGAAGAACTCCACTACCATGGCAACATGGACTTCAACCAATTACTTCAACAACCAGCTCCCAACACTCCTCCAATGTACATCTCTTGTTTATGGAAAGATCTACATGGATGTACACAGGGCAGATAGATGGCCAAGCCCAGAAGGTACCTGGCAGTTCTAGGTAAATCATGTGGGAGATCACTTACTTGGGTAAGAAGTGAGGCTTCTCTTTGACGGGTGGTGGTGGAGGGGCCCTGCGTCCAGGCAATGGCTGAAGTCCAGGCAGCTTGATTTTGGTGGGAGGGTCACTCCTCATGTCCTTGGGGTCCGTTTTGTCATCTGTAAAAAGAAATATTTTGTGAGTACATCTCTGCAGGCAAGAGCCATTATCAGTGATTTCCTGTGAATGAAACTGGCTGAGTCTGCAGAATGCAGTTTTGCTTGAACAATTTTAATTTTAATCTCCCCACAGACTAGTTTGAGAGCAACCCGGATGTCCTGACAGAGGCCATCATTTTATTCATCTATCTATTATCCAATTAACCATTTGTGAGTTGTCTTTTAACAGCTGCCATGAACTTTAAATATTTGTCTTACCTTTTGACTCAGGTGCGGTCCTCTCCATTGCTGGTTTGGCTAGTGAAATAAAACAGAGGGACAGAATAGTTCCACCTGAAACAATATCCTGATTCTTTTTGGACCGCTGTGCATCTGCTGTGAGAAAAGGCCACTCTCTCAAGAGCAGTTTAAATGGGAGTCATGAGACACAGTCATCCTCTCATTTTTCATAACATGCCCCTAAAGAGGAATCTAACATATGTCCTCCAGACAAAGCAATAAAGAGAGAGATAGAGACTATGTCTGGGTCTGGTCTATGTTTGAGTTTGACACTAAGTCTGGCCGCTGCTACATTGTCCAGCCATAATTCCTGATAACCACCTATGGACTGACTACCATGTAATGTAAAGTGGGATAATACTCTGGAACTATTATGAACCTTAGCTAAAACCATAGACAACTTGTAGTCTATCATGGTTACTACTGATTGTAATTTTCTTGGCCCCTTAGCCCCTTTGAGTCGTGGATCTGCCCAAGGTTTCTTCCTAGATTAACTAAACATAAGGGAGTTTTTCCTTGCCCCTGTTGCTCTTGGGTGCTCCTTCTGTAAAGCGCCATGAGACAATACTATTGTAAAAGGCGCTGTATAAATAAAACTCAATTGAATTGAATTGAATTGAGAGAGAGAGAGAGAGAGAGAGAGAGAGAGAGAGAGAGGAAAGAAAGAAATCATTCTGCATCCTACCTCGCATGTTCATGAGACGTGAAAATTGACCAAGCTGAAACTCTGTTTGAATCTGTCAATAGCTGTAAAGCCTCTGCAGGGAAGAGACTTTTGAGGGAAGCCACAAAGACACATCTCTGTTTCCTCAAACTTCCTTGCCTTGGTCACATGACGTCTACAACTTCCTGCCCCTAGGCAGAATTGTTTTTGCTATTTCAGTGGTGTCTTTGGCATTACCCCTTGAACACCACCTTTCTATTCTCTCATTGAGAGATTCTTTTTAAACTGGGAATCAGCACATGCTATATTGATATCTTAGCTTAAAGTAAGTTTGACTTTGTAAAGAGAAATCAACTGCTGTTGCTCAGTCTTTATCTAAGGCTTCCTTGGCTTAAGAATCTAGTTCATCGAAACATCAGCTTCAACAGAAGCACATGCAAAACTTGAGACTGAGCAGAATACCACATCCTCTCATGTCTGAGATACTGACAAAGCACATCCTCTCATAAATGTGGGAGGTGTTTGGAACTGCAAACATCATGAAAATAATTACCCTATAAAGATGACAAACAGCCCATGATACAGGAGGCTATATATTTGTATGTATTTTTAGTAAGCAGTATTATTTCAACTCAAGCTCATCCATAATAGTTTTGCTGTCTCGGTGACAGCAACAACAAAACAACCTGTCCTGACATCTCTTACCAATTTTATCAAAGACACAATTTTATCTAATCACATCAATACTGTTTAATAATCATAAAAGTGAAAAAGGCCATTAAAAAGACCATGGCTGTATTTGACATTTCACACACACACACACACACACATTATCTAATCACAGCTCCCTTAGCTAAAAGGAGGTCAGTCTCTCTCTCAATAGTTGGAAACCAAATAATCACCACGTTACAGATTTGTTTTGCTCACTCAACTGACACCAGCAGGAAATGAAACTCACCTGCAATCGAGGGTTGACGAGCGGGAGGCTTGCTTGTGTTACTGGTCTAGGAGGTCAAAATACAACATGTTCACTTAAAAGGAAACAGACACAATCACACACACACACACACACACACACACACACACACACACACACACAAACATACACACACACCCTTCCACCACATATACACACCATAGCAACACACACAAACTTTCCAGCTTGGAGAGGCTAAAGTAACTGAGCACATTGAGTCACTTTTTCCTCAAACATAACTCAAAAATAACAGCAAAACAAGTCTAAATATATCATTAAAAGAGAGGGATAAAAACAAACAACTAAGTCCTGTTGCACAAATTCAAATACTGAATTAAAAAGAGGGCAATAAAAATAAACAACTAAGTCCTATGGCACAGATTTACTCCCAGAGCGTATCTCCAACCTCCGCAGGCCAGCGGTAGTGACCAGCAGAGTCTCCGGTCAGTTCAGCCTGTGTTTGACCACTCTTGTCATGTTATCACCGCACTGGAATGTGGACAACAAGGACCGCTTGCCTCGTCTCTCATACAAACAAAACAGCCCCGGCTATTCCTGAAGAACACACTGCCACAGTCTGCCACCGCTGAGCGTGCCTCCGATGCACTCACTTGTGTGGCGTCCTCTGGGATCACCATGACGAAGTTGTCAGGGAAAAAGCCCCGTCGTCCGTTTAGCTCCCCTTCCCACCAGCCGTCATCTTCGGTTTCCTACAAGGAAGAGGAAATGGATGCATGTATGAGTGTGTGTGTGTGTGTGAGTGTGTGTGTGTGTGTGTGTGTGTGAGCTTAAGATAGAGAAAGAAAGAAAGTAAGAGAGAGAGTATGTGTCTGTGTATGTGGTGTGTGTGTGTGTGTGTGTGTGTTTGTGCATATGAAAAAAAAGAAAGTGTATTGTATGTGTGTGTGTGTGTGAGAGAGAGAGTGTTTGTGTGTGTGTGAGCGTTTGTAAAGACAACAAAGCACAACAAAGTGTCGGAAAACCCAAAGGGGCCTTTCCAACCCTGCTAGCCAAAGCAGGGAGAGTTAGAGAGGTAAAGCATGTCTGTGAAGGTGGCAGCTGCACGACAGGGGAACTCTCCCACCTGATGGTGAGACTGATATCAGAGCTAATCAGGGCCAGTCTCTCTCTCTTTTCACTTCTGATAAATTTTGGAATCTGGATCCAGATTGTGTCATTTTCAAAGATGAGCGTCACTTCATGGAGTCTGCTTTTTATGATAAACTGGTGTCTTCCAACAAGAAAAACAGGTTTGCTAAACTGGGCAGCATTGGACAAAACTGTCCATTAAAAACTATTCCATTACACTCAAATAGAGATTAGAGGATTTTAGGAAACAGCGAGTTGACATGTTCCACTGAGGTAATCCAGTGAGCTCTCACAGCTCAAAGTCTGACACAAGATCGGTCCAGTATTTGTATGTGCACACAGAGGCAGGCTCAGACCTTGGAGAGAACTGTGACGATGTCTCCTTTCTTCAAGTTCAACTCATCCTCGGCAAGAGCCACATAATCAAACATGACCTGGCATCTTTCCTTGACTGAGAAGGCACAGTGACAGGGAGAAAAAAAAGAGATTTTATTAGATTAATATTAGACTATATTAAAGATTTCACCTTCTACCACCTTCAACACCTTACCAATCCTGTGCCTGGTTTGGCCCGGTCTAATTCATTGTAATGAGCCATCAGGAACATTTAACATACTGTCAAAATCAGTTTGTATCTTGTGGGGGTTGTATGCCATCCTAGGGTCATGCTATTGTTAAGGGAGGGTGCGGGGGGGATGGGGTGGGGTATTCTTCAGTTTTTACTGGTATTTCTAGAAGAGGGGTCAAAACTCCCAGGTCAACTTAGCCATGAGGTCAGACATAGCTGTTAATTCATTTATGATTGTGCATTTAATGTTTCCAATTGGTCAGAAGAAGGGCTATGTACGTACAGTACATCATTTTGATGACTGAAATCCAAAATTGAGACGAAACTGAACTGTGATGAATGCAGTGTCACTTCCAGCATCACATGCCTGCATATGCACAAGGAAGGAAGCCAAAGCTATTTATCAAGCTGTCAGCAAAGCTGTTATCAAGCTATTTACCATCCGTTATATGTCACTGGATTCATTTGTTAGCAGTGGCTGTGTGGCCCAACCAGTGGAGCCTCATGCCTGCACAAATACCTGCTGGGCACTCAGGAGGAAGAGATAACAGCTGTCTGACTGGCATGAGCTCCAATCTGGTGACCACACCTAAGGTGTCCAGGCCCTGGGAGAAAGGTTCAGTGGGGTAATGACTCATGCAACCCATATAATTGTGACTCTGAAATGTAATCATGGGTGTTCCTGTCTTAAAATACATGGGGCTGTTACATGACAAAAGTTTTGGAATGTGACCAGACTGGAAAAGGCATGAAAGTCATGGCCAAGATGCCCTCAGCGGTAACTGAAAAAGGCTTATGATTCTGTACAGTAAGCGATGGCTGATCAGAACTCTTCTGTGTTTTAAGGAGTAAATAAGCCCGCTGTTTTGAAGGAGCATATATAGCCTATTTTTACTGAGATTATTTATTTAACCATCACTCTCTCTGTTTTGCTCTCTTTCTTTCTCTCTCTCAGGATTTCTTTCACACACACACACACACACACACACACACACACACACACCTCGGAATGATTTTCTGCGCACACTTGTTTTCTTTAGCTGCTGCTGCGTCTGTGAACAGAAGAGCGACGAGCATAAGAATAGAAATGTCAGTACATGTAACTACCCCCTTCTGTTCTTTTCACCCACAATAGAAGGAATGAAACAACTTCCTAATCCCCACTGACCTCTTTATTGTTAAACATGGCTTCAGTGAGTTTGGGACGCGCCTTCCCCTCTGTCGTCTTGGCATCTAGAGGACATTACAGGGGTCCACAAAGAAAACTCACAAAGTAGTCTTTACCGTGTCCTACTTAAAGTAATGCAGTTCTGCAATCTGTAGAATGCGTGTGTAAGATGTAGCCTCAAGTAATATTGGACTCTATTGTTCCTAATGCTTTGTGCCTTCAGTATAATTATAGTAACATGTTTAACTGGTTATGTATTTTGGTCTGTGGAGCACAGGTCAATGTGCTATCACTCAGGACAATTCTTTCTTACCTTTAGGAGTGACAAAAACCTCTTTGACAAAGTTTGATGGGAACGCTCCAATTTTGCCATTTTTCTTCCCCATCCACCAACCATCCTCAATCTGAGAATTTAAAGGATTTAAAGGCAAAAGAAAATCAAAGGTTATAAGAAAGAAAGAAAGAAACAAACAAACAAACAAACAAACCAACAAACAAACAAACAACAAAGTACACAGGGAGACACAAACGTGTGTCTCAGAGGATGTTGCAAATTGAGCACACACTTCTTTGGTCTAATCTTCAAGTCATTCTGAACACGATGAATGTGCAGATATGAGCATGTTATGTCACAGAAGTGGCTGCACTGCAAAAACAGGTTTTCCAAGATAATTATGACTGGTCTGCAGTGACAGCCCAAACAAAAGAAAACATTTCTGATGTGGTACAAGTACACAACTGTATATTAAAAGCTACTTCTGTGCAGGAAGTCAGAGAGCACAGATATATTTACAATCAGCTGGAATCTACTCAAGGCTTCTTCCTGTTAACAAATACCTTTTCCTCTCTGCTGCTGCCTTTCTGCTTTTTAAACTTCAGACCTCGTGTTTCAGTGCCAAAAATACTGCACAATATAAATTCAATACTGGCCAATGTTGTGGACCAGCTATTTTTTAATTGCTTCAGACCTCCTGTCACCATAAATGCAAAACTAAAAGCAGCTTTTACCTCTCTGAGGATTTCAATGGTTTCTCCAACTACCAGCTCAAGTTCGTCTTCATGCGCTGGACCATATGCAAATGTCACCTCACATCTTCTAGTGGGTCCCTTAGCAGCTGTAAGTAAAAGAAGAAAAAGAAAAAACAACGTTGACCTATCACACGGTTGTGAACTCAACAAGTCACTTCAAAACAGCAATAGACAATCTCAAAAGACTTGGATTAAAGTTCTCATCATAATAGCTGGCAACAAGACAACATTTCTCTACATGTAAATACTGAAAGATGAACAAATGAAAAAGAATCATATTTAGCCATAAGGTCAGGAAATGTCTGCACCACTGATCACACATATGGGTGTTTGGTGTCAACAAAACAAAGTTTGGTGGACCGTGAAGCTCCACAGAGCTCACATTAATTGGTTGTTGGGTGTACACACTGCTGAGTCAGCGCACATGGTGGCTGTATTTGTCCACCAAACACAAAAACAAACCCAAACACCTCCCAACCACATCAGAGGAGGGGTGTTCACACAGACCAGGGATGAGCTGCTCTCTCACAAACATCTAATTGCAGTCACGACAAACCCACAATAGTAGTTTCATGCAGACACAAAATAAATAGCCAAAGAGAGGCCAAACACTGATTCACCTACATTTTCTCATGCTTCTTGGCTCCCGCTTGCTGTCTCCAATTAAGTACACTGGCACTTCCTGCATGAAAACAGAAAAAAACATTCTAGGGAAGTACTGAACACACATACAAACAAATACAGAGAGTATTCCTCAGTCAAATATGGATAGAATGCATGCAATCCAATACAAAACATAGGGAAAGAGAGAGAGAGAGAGAGAGGGAGGGAGAGAGAGAAGGAGAGAGAGAGAGACCGGGAGAGAGAGAAAGAGAGAAGGACAGAGAGAGAGAGAGTGAGAGAGAGACAGAGAGGGAGGGAGAGAGAGAGAAAGAGAATGAGAAAGAAAGAGAGACAGAGAGAAAGAGAGAGAGTGAAAGAGAGAGAGACCTTGACAAAGTTGGCAGGAAAGATGCCTTTCTTTCCTCCAAGTTCCCCCTGGAGCCAACCGTCCTCTCGAGCCTTAGTGACATTCTTCACCACGTCTCCTGCTCGCACCGTCATCTCGTCCCCCATCGTCCCCTCAAAGTCAATCAGCACCAGGACCTCTGGAGAGAGAAGGGTGTGGGGGGTTAAAGGAGCCAGGCCAAAGCACCCAAACTATGAAAGAGGGCAGATCAGGGTGCCCAGGTCATCAGTTCTAGCTCTTGAAAGTTACTAGAATTCAAACATCGTCACAATGCAACTTCATCATTGTTGCTCCCTGAAAGAGGAACTCTTGATGTGCTATCTTAACCTCTTGAATTAACGTTCCATTGTGGAGTGCTTCTTACATTTCACATTTTGTGTCAGAAAGATTAATGTCAGTGGTGCAGGAATGCCAGACATATTTTGCAATCTGAATTTATTACCACCTTAATTAAAAAGGTGTGTAATATTGGTGATGAGTCTGGACAATGATACCATTCACCCTTGGCGGCATGATGACTTACTTCAGAGACTAACCTTTAACAACTGCATGAAATACTTTTGAGGAAACACATGCCTCAGCAGGTAGAAACCACTCAACTATACTGATACTGAAAAAAATCTTTCCTGAATACATCAACCTATTCTGGTACCAAAACATTCAAAACCAAATCTCAGAGCACCAAATCGAAAAGCCGAGCGGAGAGAGATTCGCAAATATTTGATTTTAGTCACACATACACGCACAATGAAATGGGGCCAAGCAGTATTTAGGACACTGCATGTCTCCACAAGAGATGCGTTGTCTGGAATCTATATGGCCTCTGGACCAGCATTCCTCTCCACTTCTCCCAGCCACTGGAACAATTCATGTCAGATCAGCTTTGGCTCTCAACCACACAGTAAATGAAAGACTATCATATTGTCTGTGATGACTGCATACTGTAACTGTATCAGGCCAAATACATAGCGACTTGGCGACAAATGGTCATGAACCAGTGAACAAGGAAGACAACCAAAATAAACACCAAAAAACGCAGACAATACATGCCAAAGTGACTCAAAAATACAATATGAAATGTTCTCAGTGTATTAGAATACTAAATAATCCAGACAAGTGTGCTTACCAGTTGATCAGGCAGCTGAACACTCTTGTGCAGTAACAAACTACTGTCATGTCCTTAACACTGACACATGGCTCTCAAGAATGAACTTGAACGAGAAGGAAACCTGCTTTGCATCTTCTAGATGAAACTTACCCATTGCTGTTGCAGATTTTTTTTCTCTGTGTGTGTTTGCAAGTGCAGCAAGTTTCCTTCAGACGCCTATCGAAAGCCACATGCTAAAAGCAGAAGAGGCAAGAGCGTGTTGCACTTTGTGTTGCAAAAGAGCACTACTGAGTGGCACCAGCTTTCAGTGTGTTCTTCCTTCTAGTCAAACATTAACACACAGTCACACACACACCATTCCCTAGCTAGTTGTGACAAGCCTAAAATCTGGAGTACTGGGAAAGTAGAGAGAACCAGGAAGTTAGAGAGAGAGAGAAAAAAAAGTTTGGAGGATTGGTAGAAGGAGGGAGGCAGTGTGAGACAGAGAGAGAGAGGGAGGGAGGGGGAGGGACAGAGAGAGGGGGACAGGTAAGACTGGTTTTGGGAGACTAAGTCTGTGGAGGAATCCTGGCTGGGAGGGAGTTCAACTGGACATGGCGTCAACCAGAGCCCAAGCCCTCATCCAGACAAATGATAGTGCAGTATACTTCACCACGCCTTGCCACGCTTGCATCACATGCCTGTGAGCCACTCACTCAGGCGAGGGTTCGGGCTTTGGGCCAAGAAAGGGCTCTGCCGCTGTTTGCTCAGTGCCTCGCGTTGTGACATATGACTCTCACACTCCACTGAGTCTGAACAAACGAACTGACGCACATTCAACATGAGTTTAGGCATTTCTGCAATTTAGGGGCCTATAGAAAATGTTCACAGAGTACTCAGTATTCTCTTACTACATACTGTTAGTGGAAAGACATTTCTCCATGATGGGGTTTTATGTAATGTTTTACCTCTGTTCAAAGGTTCAAAGGTCCCTTTTTTAATTAATATTTTAATGTGGCATATCTTGCCACACCCACTATTCCAGAAAGTGCTGTAGCAAACACCTCTATAGATGTATATTCAATTCAATTCAATTTCATTTATACAGCGCCTTTTACAATAGTGTTGTCTCATGGCGCTTTACAGAAGGAGCACCCAAGAGCAACAGGGGCAAGGAAAAACTCCCTTAAATTCAGTTAATCTAGGAAGAAACCTTAGGCAGATCCACGACTCAAGGAGCTAACCCAACTGCCAGGGGTAATGCAGAAAAATTACAATCAGTAGTAACCATGACAGACTACAAGTTGTCTATGGTTTTAGCTAAGGTTCATAATAGTTCATAATAGAGTATTATCCCACTTTACATTATATGATAGTCAGTCTATAGGTGGTTATCAGGAATTATGGCTGGACAATGTAGCAGCGGCCAGACATGGTGTCGAATTCAAATGAGTGAGATGGGTCATGGGGGTAACAGTAAAGGTCCATTTGACAGAGCCATTGTGAGGGGGAGTCAATCACAAAGCCTCAAGGAAGGGGCATGGGCCTAGCATGGACGTCCAGGAAGGGCCTCTATGACGGAGAGTCAGTCCTGACTTGGGCCTCCTTTAGTGTTGGTTGTAGTCCACTCAGGAGGGGAGGGTGAGAGGAGTCCGCCGGAATGAGGCAGGGATGACACTCAGCAGAGATAATTGTGGACAGAGGAAGAAAGTGAATTAGGCCAGGCTCACAAATCAGAGAGCAAATGTATAATTTGGGCATACATACATGTATAGAAATATATATATAATGCAGAGTTTTTGATACCTATCATGTGTTCAAGCCTGTGTAGTAGTATAGCATGGTCAACAGTGTCAAAGGCAGCACTAAGATCCAATAGGATTACATAGGATTATAGGATTATTGATATATATCCATTATCAGATGCGATAAGGAGGTCATTGAAGACTTTCCAAGCTAGGCTTAACACTTCAAGTTCAGTGGCATACCATTTCCTTTCAAGTCTACGCGCAGCTTGTTTCAGTAAGCGAGTCTGTGTGGTATACCATGGGGCAAGTTTCCTAGTTTTCTTTTTGTGTGGTGCAATGGTGTTGAATGTGGAGTATAGTACATTTACAACACTATCAGTTAATTGATCAACTTGGGTTGGGCTTGGCGTAGGGCCTTCTAATGCAGGGCTATATTTGCTCAGTAGAGGCTCAAGGAGAGACGGAATTTTTGCTGTGAAGTCATCTGTAGTTTTGTGAGTTATGTTTCTAGCATAGTAGTAGATTGAGTTAGGTGCTACATGGTCTAATGTGATTTTTAAAGTTAATAAGTAATGGTCAGTGTAGTAGAGTGTTGAGGTAGGGTTGTAAGTTGTTCTATTTGTACTCCATGTGTCAGAACAAGATCAAGGGTGTGGTTACTTTGATGTGTAGGTGTATTTACATTTTGGCAGAAGCCGATGTGATCAAGCAGAGATTGCAATCCAATTGCCAGGGTATCGTTTGCAACATCCATGTGGATATTAAAATCACCTAATATGATTATCTTTTCTGTTTTAATGACTAGAGAGGACAGAAAGTCAGAGAATTCTGATAAGAATTCACTGTAGGGGCCTGGAGGTCTATATAATGTTACAATTGTTAAGGGTTTAGCACCATTCCTATCAGGATGAATCAAGTTAAGGACAGGAACTTCAAAAGATTTAAAAATATAATGTATATAATATATTTAATATATAAGGGGCCATGATGAGATTTGAATTGTGAATTGTGGCTACTCCGCCACCACGGCCATAACGACGTGGTATGTGATTATTTCGATGACTTTGGGGGGTAGCTTCATTTAGTGGGAGGTATGTTACCATCTTGATTCAAAAGTTCAGACTTCCCCCAGAAGGAGCTAAAGTTATCGATGTAGCCCACATTGTTATCGGCACACAATCGTGACAGCTATCGGTTCAGTGCAAAACCTCTGCTGAGCATTTCTTCACCGCGTTATGGTATGGGACCAGAGAAAGTCTGACATCGTTTGTGCTAACCTGCACAAACAAATAAAACTCGTTTTGGTGATCTCCGACTGCCTTAATCGGACATCGCTAGTGCCAGTGTGGATAACTATCCGGGGGTAGTTCATTACTTGTTTAGCCGCCAGCACTTTCAAATAGGCTTCGATGTCGCTTGCTCTAGCACCACACATTGAAGTGACTACGGCCGACGGAATCGCTAGATTCACATTTCGTACAGTAGAAGCGTCAATTACCAGAGTTTTGTCTTGGTTGGAAGAGTTACTTAGGGGGGAGAATCGATTAGAAACATGAAGTGGTTGGTGGTGTGCAGGGGACTTCGTTCTGCGACTAGTGCCCCTCACCGTAACCATACCCTAAAGGTAACCATACAGTAATGTCGCTCTTTTACTAAGGATAATGATTTGTGTGATGTGGCCATTCAATGGGTTCTCCTCTGGCTGAAATAAAATTCAATGTATATTTATTAAACAGGCAATACACATTAAATAAATCAAATGTTTTAATTGACAATCTAGAGAAAACATGAAGTACGAGACCAGTATAAACAATTTCCCCAAACCACAAAAATGGCAATCTAAATGTGCATCCCATACATAGATACAGTGCAACCCAGAACCTCAAACTCATACAGGCCACTTTAGTGCAACAGTCATTTTAGATTGTTATCAGTTTTAAAGTACATTTTAAAATTAGTTTTTATATATTGACATTATGTACTTCCCTCCATTTATAATTGCTAAATTATTTTATCTATTTCCAAATTCCTTGGTTTCCCAGTGGACACTCTTGAAGATATAAAAATGAACAAGAGACATAGCTTTAAAAAGAAACTTACAAAAAGTCTCTATACGAACACAGATCAGGTCACAACTATATATCCAGGCTTCTTGCATCTACAAAATGCAGCTAAGCTAATAGTCACCCCACCTCCAGTTAATGTGAACAAGGCACACTGTACACCAATTATTACTCCATATTAGCCAGCTTCATTCACAGGGCCACCAGCATACACACAACATATTCCTGAAGAAGAACACTACAGGACACACAGGAAACTGACATACACATTGAAATGATTTAACAGCCCTTAATAAGAAATAATAAAATATTAATAATAATAAAAAAATTAAACTGCCATTTGCAGTGGACAATTAGTACTCAAGTTGTTAACTCTGGCTAGACCTCTGTTCCTTTGGTCCCGTTCTCAACAAGAGGTCAGTCAGAAACATCAAGCAGCTTTCTCTCTATGCCATTATTAGCCTCTGAAGACTTGTGAATGACTTCTGCCATTAATTAATTGCTCAACCTTTTACTTTTGTTGGGGCTTTCTACTGCCACTTACAATATTTATCAGTTTCAATGTCTGTCTTAATCCCTCTTCACTGTTACAGGTTACAGGGAAAATGCAAGGTAGTTTAGGCTACATATGTTGTATGTATGTTATATATATATATATATATATATATATATATATATATATATATATATATATATATATATACACACATATTACATTTCAGTAAAAATGTAATGATTTCATCATTGAATCTAGTACAATATAAATCTAGTGAATGTTTATTGTTCTTTCTTTCCATCACAGTTGATGTACTATAGGTCAACCATCTCTAACACAAATCTCTCTCATCTACTTTTTGCAAAAGAAGAGTGATATATGAATGAAGTGAAGGCTATGAATCATGATGTCCCAGCTGGTTTTCCAACAGTACCAAGACACTCAAACTAAGTGAATCTTTCCAACCCAACAGGGTCAGCAAATTTTACTGCTTTTGGAATACAGCCATTAATTGTCTAAAAAACTGAGACAATGTGCTACTTAAAGCTAACTCAACTTGACAGAGGATACCACTTCACCCATCTTAGAGTAAGTCCATCCTCTTGATGATCTCTGAAAGTGAACAGTCTCACCAACTTTCAGTTAGGACTGAATCAATAACATTGATGCAACTGCTAAAAGGTGCTTGTTGATCGACAGTGTGGTGGTGTTCAGGGAAAGCCACCTCTGTGCACTGACAAGCACTTCCTCTACCACTACCAGGAAATACCAGCATGATTGGCAGTTTATTGATTTGCTTCCAGGTCAAAGTTCATGGGGTGGTGGTCACCATCAGAGTCAAACCCTTAAAATCTCACTGGTTTGAGCTGACTGCCCCCCCAGTGTTGCCGTCCTCTTTGTGGTCCTGGTCTGTGTCGTCGTCATGCACCTCGCCCTCCTCGGTGCTGCCCTGGAACTTGTCGTGAGTCCACTTGGGGCTAATGTGGTTGATGGTGTTGACGCTGCCATTGCTGGTGATGGTCACGGCGGAGGTGGTGCTGGTGCTGGTGCTGGTGCTGGTGGGTGTGATGAAGGAGGGGTTAGCCTTGCGGAACAGGAAGCGACCTCCGCTGCGGACAAAGCTGCCACGACCACGCCCACGGTTCTCCATCCACTTCTTGTCTCTGTCTCCTTGCCTGTCATCATGCTGGAATAGAGATAGCTGTTGGTCAAAGTGAAGCAAAACTGCTTGAAGTTTCTAACACTTTGAGGCCTTTTTAGTGCTTTAGAGGCAGCGGGGTGCATCGGTTTTCAAGGGGTACGTAAAACCACTTGCTCAGGGTAACAGAAAATAAATTAAAGTGATTAAAAATCACTGTGGATAACGCCACACATCAATAGTGCGCAGTGCGTGCTAACCACTGTGCCATTGTGTTAAAACTGTGCAAATGTGAACAGCTCAATGGAGGTAACGCACCAGGTAGTACGTCCGGCTCTTGGGGGTGTTCTCGGGATCCCTCTCCTCATTCTTGTTGTGCACCAGCACGCCTATGCCAGGGACATTTCCATTACTATTGTTCTGGATATTTCCCCTGTTCCAACTCCTTCCTCTGATTCTGAGCTGCTGCAGATGTAAAGGAATTACGAGTCAGAATGTACGCTCAGTGGAGCCACACCTGGTCAGCACAAAGACAGAGTGACACTGGAAGACACATTTTACTGCACTATATTCTCTAAACCTGGTTCAGTTACAGTTGTAAAAAGGGTGTCCTTTTGGGCCCTGGCCCAGAATTTTCCCTGTGGACCAAGAATTTTTTTTGCCTTAAAAAACTTAAAGATCTCACAATAGGCTATCAACACTGATAACGCAGTGGAACAAAAAGATGAGTCTAATGATGGGTTTGTGGTATTTGTGAGGATAAATTCACATGTGCAATAGCACAGTACTGCATTGGACGAGAATACAGAACATTCAATCTCATTCAATTCAATCTGTAAAGAAAAGCATGGTCTGCCACAAGTCTTGTCACACAATTTTCTCATTCTGCTTCCTACAGCAATTTCACTTAAAACAGCAGATATGGGTTGATTTACACCAGACTTTTCCTTTATTAACTTCTTTTGATGTTGGTCATAGACGATAAGATTAAGGATTCAAAATTAAACAGGCTCAGTCAAATAATTCTAGGCCCAGAAAAATACAAATCTGGACCTTGTCAGAAGTTTAAACTGGTTAGAGTTACGTTTAAAGGTACACCAGGCAACATTTTATGCTGATTTTAGGTCAATGTACCAGCTTTGTAGTCACTTCTGTGGTTAAATGGCTCATTATGGGGTGAATGAAGGCTCTCTCGGCAGCCCCTGGAGATGCTAAGTGCAGTTACGAGCACTTAGTGAGCCGGCGAAAACAAAACTGAAACTGAATGCAACCGAAATGTTTTACTTTTATTACCTTGTCAGTCAACATAACACTTCAAAAATAATCATTGCCGGTCCCTATATTCTTTGGTTTGCAAACAAATCCACATGGATTGATGAGAATGTACAGTGGAGAGCTCCGAAGGTAAAAAATCGCAGGCTTGCCTGGTACTGCCTTAAATATAACACACATCTTACAGTTACATATAGGGCCTCCGCTATTAGTCATCAACAAGAGAGACATCACTTCTTTTGTCTTTCTTCTTTTTTTCTTCTGTCCTCATTGCTTTCATTTTTTCCCCATTAAGTTAGGGCGGACATTGAGACTGTGCAATCGTCTATTGTTAATGGTTCAGTAGAACCCAAAGAAATGCAACTGAACTGAAATCAACTTACAAAGCCTCCACGGCCTCGTCCTCTATCCTTGGGGCCCCCGTGCTCTCGAGGTCCCAGGCGTGCTTTGTTGAAGCCCCTCTCCTTGAATCCTGCACCCTCCTTGGGGTACTCTTCCCCCCTGTGTGAATGAGAGGAGGACGAAGACGAGGACGAGGATGAAGAATGAGAACGCTCACGCTTCTTCTTGCTTTTCCTGAGGAGAGGAGAGCAGAGTAGAGAAGAAGAGATAAAGGAGTACAGGTAAGGGCAGGAGAGCATGGGCTTGCTCTGGGGTAGCCTACATGAGCAGGTGACTCATCAATCACTATGGGAGCAAACAACCAGCATGTTTTGAGTTCATGATCTTAGAAATCATGCAGTAGTACTTGTGTTTGTGATGCTTGGATGTCTTGTCTGTGGATCTCTCTCGGCTGGAGTCTGAGGACTCCTCTGAGTCTCTCCCCTGCTTATGTTTGCTCACAGCCTCGCGACTGGAGTGCTTTTTACGCCGCTCTATGTCCTGCCTCAGATCCATTGAGTCGCCTTTGTGTTTCCTGCCTTTGGCCTGCCAACGGGAGACAAAAGAAAACAGCGATGTGGCCAGACTTTGGGTTAATACAAAACGCAGCCCAGTCGCCTGGACAGACAGAACTTGTGATGGGCGCACAGAGATGGCTGCAGAACGCTCCTTTAATGACACTTCAGATAGCTTTATGTATGACGAGAGTGAACACAGAACTATACGCACAGGACATACATATAGCCCCATACCCCCATCACATTTTACAGCAGTGCATCAAGCACACTGTGAACTTACTGTGATCAATAGAACATTTTGTTTTCAGAGAATCAAATTTACTATAACATTGATTGATACACAGCATTACAGAGAATGTGTTGTCTGATATGGTCACAGGCAACACCTTACAGTAGAACTCAGATAGTGTTTGAACCCACGATTGTTTGTTCTTGTCATTTGTTTGTTTATTTTTGAGTAATACTTACTATGTATTTTGTTTAGCGTCCGTTTGAGTGGAATTCACACAGGAGCATTTGGTTCGCATCCACAGGAGTCACCCTCGTGTTTTTTTGGTTTTGTTTTTTAAAACATTATTTTTTCCCCACTCAGAAGGCTTAGGTAGGCTTTACCTCAGAGAACAACCAAACCATACCAGGAGAGGGCTTTAAAAATGTGACCAAGTAAATGTGCACCCATTTGAGTTTTTGGGCACATTTTGTTTAGACAGGTTGGATCTCTCCACAAAGAGTAGGCAGGGGCTTAGGGAGGGAGAGAGAGAGAGCGAGAGAGAAGAGCATCTAAACGTGTGTGAGCTGGCTGCAGCCAGGCTCTCTTCTGTTCTGCCTCTTTTCTTTTCTTTTCTTTTTTTTTGGGGTTCCTTTCATTCTTTTCCAAAATACTTCATATTTCAAAATGTTGGGTCACCTTGTAACTGCTCTCCCCGAAGTCTTTCATCTCCTCAAACAGGTGAGTGTGCTTCTTAAAAGCACTAGGAGAAACATCAATACGCCTGAGGGAAAAAAAGCAAAGCAAAAAAAAAAAACTCATTTGATAAAACAGAAGCAGAGCACTTAAATTCACTTGAAAAAAAAACTAGACCAATGAACTGAAGGATTTAAATTGTCTTGGGCTTTAAAGGCGCCCCAACGAGGAAGGAACACAACATTGGCATTTCAGTGTGTTCACCATCTGCATAAGCTGGATTTAATATTGTGAACCCACAGAGTTCACAGAGCTGCAGCTACCTGTGTATTTCTGGGCTTTTTCGTGCCTTCATTATGTCCTTCTCTGCGGCTCTTCTCTGGTACACGGCGAATCTGTCAGTCAGACTCATTCCGGAGGAGGAGAAGTGTTGTGCTGTGGGTGAAAAACACCTTTTACACTCTGCAGTTTGCAGCAGTTGCATCTTGTAAATATTTCATAATGAGATGCCCTGAGCTGTGTTGATGTTTCAGAACCGCCACAACCAAAGTGAGGCTTCAGTGGCCCTACTTAAACTTGTTACACACTAAACTCACCTCTCGAGAGTTCACTAAATAAGCTTGCCATTGGTTGGGCTGTTGGCAAGGCTCTGAATCAGAATCTCAGCATGGGCGTGCCTGGTAGGCTACTGTGTCCCAGGAACTATCATGTTATTTCAGTGGAACTACAAAGCGTTCCCAAGCAACAGCTCACAGTGATCTTGTTGCTACACATTGGAGCACCTTCAAATTTACAGTATGTTTATATGTTTCTGAAGGAAACAAGAGGGAAAAGGTGGTTTTGAGAAAATATAAGTATTGCTTTCAAATCTCTTTCTCATTACACTTTGTTTGGGCCCATGAGGTTTTGATGGAGCAGAGTCAAGGCCAATAACAGTACTGGCAAAACAGATTCCTTAAAAGGGAATTGAATTGGTTTAGCTAAAAATGGCAAAACCATCTCAGTGACACAATGTCAAAACAAATGTCAAAACAACCCTACTGCTACAGACCACTCAGTTTAAATTCTAATATTGCTCAGGCTCAAGAATCCCTAACACATCATAATTTATTTGGTGCTGTAGCCTATGCTTCTGGATGCTACACTGGAGCAAATATCAGCATCTTTTTGTAAAGCTTGCAAACTGTTTGAAAAAAATACTTCCTCAAGCCAAAGATTAGCGCAGCACACTGTAAAAACCACAAAAGCTTCCACAAGAGTCTCCACAACTGGGAACGAGTCATTCTGACAGGCTTGGACAACAGTCCTCTCCCAAGACTAACAAAACTGTGCCTTCACATTCTTGGCTATACACAGTGCAATTTAGACCAAGAATCTCAGCAAAGCAGAATTCTGTTTGTAAATATCAAGAGCGTGTGAAAAGGCAGAATTAAGCCACCAGGGGATGTGTTAAGTGAGAGAAAAAAAAATTATATGACCTGTTATATGAAACGTTTATAGCATAGAGCTTGGGGTAGTTTTAGGATAACATTTGAGCCTAGTTTGGGCTGTGAGAACAGCCAAACACGGCTAAAATGGTTTCTTTTGTCATACATTCACAAGTTATATGTCTTAAAGATTAAAGATTTCAGCTTAAAGATTTAAGCAACAAGGTCACAAACTTGTGCTATACTAAAATGTAGTAATCCCTTAAAATGTATTACTGTGGCTTAGGAAGCAATACTGCTTGTCTATGGTATCTAGCTAACACTGACCTAGAATCTTACCGCAATTGGTGTAGCTTTGATAGAGATATGTCATAATTAGATGAATTTATGTTCTATTAAAACCTAACAAATCAATGCTACACTTCCCCTTAGACAGCATGCCCATACCTTACCCTAACCCTTAGTTTGACCCCTAACCCTTAGTCTAACCCTATCCCTTAGTCTGACCCTTACCCTTAGTCTGACCCTAACCCTTGCCTAAAACTGTGCAAGTGGTTTTGAGTGGCTCCATGCTGCTTGTGAAGATCTGCAGCAGGGTGTGGCATGAAGGTTGTGGAGCTGAAGGACACCTTTGACGTGGTGGATGATGGTAACAATGTGCTGGGAGAATAGATCAGTGGAGCAACGGCAGACGTGACCTGCTGGAGAGCTCTTGAACTCAGTTTGGACCTCTGGCTCCTTTTTAGAGGGCTGAGGCAGGTTCCGACCCAGATGCCTCTCACTCTCAACAAGATTGTTGGAACTGTGGCAACAAAAATGCCATTTCTGTTAGCATCACATTTCTGTAATAAGAACTACAGAAGCAGGTTATCATTATATAACTGTTAGTACATCACAAACCATAATGCTTCACAATAAGAGTAATGAAGTTATTACACAGGAGAAGAAAAGTGTGCTAATATGACTTAATAAATCAATCCATTCAAGAGAAATCATTGTTATTAGTGTAGCATTGTGCCCCTGAGTAAGGCTCAATCCCTGATGCCACCATTGTTCCCTAAGTCCCTCTAGGAAAGACTGGCCCTGAAATACTTCATAGTTGACTAATTTGGATAAAAGCGTCTGGTGAATGCATAACAGTAATATTAATGTAAAGTAGCATACCTCGACATGTTGTTGTTAAGAGAGTCCATTTGCACATTGGTCTCTACTCCCCTTTTCTCAGTCATTCTGGGTGGGGAATTCTTCGTCATTCCCATTGGTGTGTCCTGGCCCCAGCTCTCTGCTGGCCTCCAGGACAGGCCCTGGGCCGTAACAGCAGCGGCAACCATACTGGAGGAGGCCTTCTCCTTCTTCCGGGCCATGAGCCCTTTCTCTGGGGAGAGTGTTCCTCCTTGCAGCCTTCCTGCCAGCTCCCTGCGGACCAGCGCTGCAGCCACAGCGGCTGCCCGCTCCCGCTTGCGGTTGGGGAACAGCTGCTCCTCCAACAGCTCAAGGTCACCGGCATCCTGCGAAGCATGGAAGAATGCCAGATCAAAGAGCTCACGGGCCGACAGAGCGGCCTTGCCTTTGCGCTTTGGTGCCTCTGTCATCTGATGCTGGGATTTCAACATCTCCTCATTTTCATGATCATAATCATAATCATAATCATCATCATCCTCATCCTCATCATTCTCCTCTACCTTCTCCTCTTCCTCATGATAGGGAGGCCCCCTGGAGTAGTTGTTGCATGAGGTTTTAATGGTGAAGTCCTCGAAGGCGTGCCTGTCTTTGGCTGCTTGGCCATTGTGATTTGAGAACTTGGAGCTAAAC
>JAIFZK010000019.1:2937500-2940000 GCA_027481765.1 Tenualosa thibaudeaui | reverse complement strand
GAGGAATTACATAGCTGGGCTATTCCTCCTCAATTCACTATCCTTCCCTCAGTTTTACCTACAGTTGGATTTACATTCACAAGTTATTGACCAACAACTTAATTTCCATCTTCATTTCAAAATACTGAAGAGCCAGTGTATGCACTCATACTCTTGATTGACAACTAAATCACACCGTTTAGCATGTGTTTGGAATGAAATGAATTATGAATGGGTAATTCAGATCCATTTCCTAAAAAGAAAAACAATAAAACGTTTAACCACAATAGGCATGCTACGATTGAATTTTCATCATTATGCAATGCTAAACCACAGATCAATTAACTAGTGACAGACAAACCCTATAAACATTTTCTCAGCTCAACCGGTCGCTCAGTTGTCAGGTTTAAAACACAAACGCAAGGGAGTCACAATCACCTCACAAGCACAAACTCACCCAGTGCGTTTTTTCATTGGAGCAAGAGAGCTGAAGGCAATGGGAGCGCAGGCGGGAGCATTGCACACAGTCACAGAGAACGGCAGCGGAGACTGTGCATCTCTCACACGGCGGCCGAGCACAGCAGTGGAAAGAGCCAGTCACATGGGCCATATGGGGAACATTTCTGCTCTAAGCCTCCAGTGCAGCATAGACAGTGAGACACCAACACACAGGGAGTGAAAGAGAGAGAGCGAGAGGGAAAGTGGGAGAGAGGGAGAGGGAGTGTAAGAGAGAGAGAGACGGAGTGGAAGAGTGGGAGAGGGAGAGGGAGGGAGAGACAGAGGGAGGACTCACTGTCTGCCAGTTACTCCAGGCTTGCCTTGCTCAGAAACCTCAATGAAAAGCTGCAATTTAGTGAGTGAAGAATCTTATCTATATTTAAGAGTACAGATTGAATTTTCTCTTTTATCTCTTCTATTTGCCAGATGACACTTTTGAAGCTTGTAACTTCTTCTCTCATTATTTCATATCGGACTCTTTAACATAGTCATGCATATTTTGTAGCCTACTGGCCTTTTCAATCCAGACAAACTGGCAATGATTCCACACAATAAGCCTGTCTTACATCATTCTGAAAACTACCCAATCATAATACCTTAGTGGATTACAGAAGAAGGTAACCTAGGCAAGCATTTCACCATATTTGGTTGCTTGCTTTGGGAACACAATTAGTATGCCCACTCCAAGAGGGAAAATGAGTTCATGTGCATATGTTCTAAATTACAATGTTAGGTAATAAGGCTATTTTGAGGCTACTTACACTGGGATTTAAGCTAGCATGCTACATGGCATCTTTACTGTGGTCTAGTATGCACTGATACCCATCTAGACTGCACACAGGCTTGGCCTCACACAACACAAAAGAGCCCAAGGACGTTATTTATCCCCACCATGTTGATTCTAATCTTGGACATAGGTGCTTCACCAGTTTCGTACCACCCATGGAAGATCTTTAGTGTCCAAGACAGCAACAGGAAAGTGATCACGCCAAAACCTAATTTTCCTTTGCAAATAAGCCCCCTGGAATTTAACAGCTGAGCTGTCTGACAGGCCTCTCCCAGTTCTACACTATCAGATAAGGATTGGCTTTGATAAGGATTAGCTTTGTTGCCGCGTGGGCACAGTGGCTTGCAAAAGCTCACGTGTGTGCAACAGGAACATCAGTTAGCATAAATTCATTCCTTCTTCAATAGTCTTCACTCTCCAGTGAAAACAAATAGAGACATGAGTCAGCGACAACCCCTTGTGCACATGAACTGCAGTCCACTGAACTTCAGCGAGGGGATAAAAAAGTCCAGAGAGAATTTGAACATGCTGCCGAGGTAGCTTTGCAGCTTAAGTGCAATCCAGCGCATGAACACGAATGAAGGCCTTGGCTTTACCACAGGAAATCAGTAAAAGTGATTCTCCCTTAATAAGAACAGTCCCCACCCCTCTTTAGACTTTATGTAACAAGGGGGGAAAAACAGCTGCCTGGACAAGTTGTGCTGACAAGGCAGAACATTTCATATACATCGGTACCTGAAACTAGCGTACCGTTAATGCTTTTCAGTAATTATTCTGATAATAATAAATAGGCCATTTCTTTTATCAAATGAACCTTCTGTGATTACTGAATTTATCACTTTAACAAACTGACCAACTCGAAAAGACATTCATCACTTCTACTGAACATAGACTTCCTGTCAAAATCTAAATCAAAGTTATGCAGAGCACTCAGGCCTTTCAAATAATGGACAAGGCATGAACCATAGTGATGTGAACATTTAAACTTCAGGATATCTTACTTGAGTGACAGTGCAATATTCCTCCGGCTAAATGAAGTCTCTTATGTCAAACTAAGATCAACAACAGGAAGACTTAGTGGCCTCTTGGGCTTGAGACCACATTAGAGTAATTTCGCGAATATAAGGCGCACCAGGAATAAACCTCTGGTCAGTGTTTTATTCGAACAAAAAAAAAAAAAAAAAACGTGTATTGACCTCACCCTTGTATTAACCTCACTCATGTATTAACCTCAGT